>SZWC01006197.1:57280-87008 GCA_023375785.1 Penium margaritaceum
AAAAATGATGATGTAGTTCAAAGGCCATCTAACAGGTGCTCTCATGAATGTGTCGGCTGACATTAAAGGATATGATTCATTCATCAGCCTCAGGTGAAGTGGATAGGTGGGGCCAAAATACAAGCCATTGGACAGACAATTTGTCATTGATGACAATCTTGCAGTCACCGCGATCGATCTTTCCTCAACCTTGCACGTCACTTTTGAAATTTTTAGGAAGGATATTCAACCTTGGTAGTATCTCTAACCAGGCTCGCATGAAAAGGCGCATTTTGAGAATGAATACCCAACTGCAAGGACACCTTTCTGAAAGTGAAAGAAATTCTATGCACGGCTCCTTTCTAGGCTTGTCCAAATCCATCACAACCTTGAAATGTGAGGTTTTTTTGTGGTAAGACTCGGAGCCATCCAATCGCGTGTGAGAGGCTTGTCCAAATCCATCACAACCTTGAGATGTAATACACGGCTTGTGACCAAGAACTCATCATTGTGGTACCCACTCTTAAAACATGATGTTTTCACTTTGAGGAAACTGAGGGGCATGTGACCATTTTGACCAACCACACCCAGTTGGTATTGTTCCAAATGCAATCAAGCTTGTCAAGAGGACATGCGTGTTGTAGTAAACATCTAAGTCAATTCTTGTTTATGTGGGAGTATACACCATGAGGTGTCAATATGGCCAATTCACTGAGAAGATAGCCTTTGGAGATAGAAGAAAACACAGTGGGTGCTTTATGGCCATCGCATTAGCGACAGCACAGGAAGAACTCCCACACCTTTGTAGCAAAGAGATGACCCACTGCAAAACGTCTTTAAACATGATCAAAGTAGGATTAAATTGTGATTCTTGGTGAAAGACTCTAAAGTTTAGAACATTATTGAATGATGGAAGCCACAGGAGTGAATCTGGTATGGAGAAGAATTCATTGTGCCAGGATCAAAAGATCTTTGAGCAAAGACCATGTTTCAGTCCCATGCCCCACCAGTGGTAGGGCATATGGGACTGCAAAATACGGGACCTGTTATTTTGGACCTCTATTGGTAGCAAAGATGGAGTATCAATGTCATAAGTATGTGGTGACACATGACCCATGTCTTTAGAATAATAGTAGAACAAAAACTCCAATGTTATCCTCCAAAAAATCACCATTCAAGGGAATCCTTAAGAGTAATAGCATGGACTTCAACACTGGTCTTTTGGACATGGACCGCGGTCTTGAGGCAATCCAAGTGGTTATGGATTTTCTGACAAATATGATATGTTTCCTTCGTACAACCACAAATGTAAATGCAGATGAGTCTGCTTGTCACTTCTTTAAACATTTTGGAATGCACCATGGCCTATCGTTGCACATTATCTTTGAGCGATGAAAAAAAATTGGATAGAAGTCAAATATGCCCATTGTTTAGAACTACAAAGCTCATCCACCAGTCCTCGAGAAAAACGTACCCTGGCTACCCATTGGCCGCTGCTATAGTTATGCCAGTAGCAAAGAAAAAAGGAAACAAGGTATGGCAAGGCCGCATGCCATGCATTGACGATGCATGAAATGTGACGCCCTTCGCTAGTATCATAATAACCCCTTTGTTGAGGGGTTTGTGTTACGATTGGAGGCGGTTTGTCTGGAGTTTGGGGGGAGTTCAAGAATTCCCATGAGTTGAATGGGAACCTGCTAGGAACCGCTACCGCGGGGTCCAGCAGGAGACCGCACAAAACTAAAATCCTAGAACCCCACATGTAAACTGGGATAGGGTTTGATTGAGGTTTGAATGTTGAAAAAAGGGATTTGCATGTACAGGAGAAAACTTTGAAAAAGGGTGTTCTTGCTCAATCGCAAGGGAACTCTGTCCCCATGCAATTGTTCTTTTGCTTGGCCATGGACGCATGCCACGAGTGAGCATGATTTTGGGTTGGGATTTTCAGGTTTTTTCTGCTAGTGCTGGGCAGATGAGAGTCACAATTTGCGGTTAATGGGTATCCGAGCTATTTCTCCTATAAATCATTTTCTAGTAAGTTCTAGAAAAAGATGAAAGAATACATTGGTACAGATTTTCAAATGATTACTGTATTCCACCCTTAGATTGACTGATAAGTAGAGTGCATGAATGGTACTCTAGAGCAGATGCTCTGCATGTACGTGGACCTTGCCATAGATGACAAGGACAATTTCCTTGCACTGGTAGAGTTTGCAGTGAACAACTTGGTAGATGAGTCCACAGATTTCACAGCATTCATGTTGACAATGATTTGTATCAGGTGGTGCAGTCTTCATTAAATGAGAGGTAGAGGAAAGAGATATAGGTTCCTTTTTTAAAAGATTTTGCCAAGTAAAAAAAAACCCTTGTTGCACATGGAAAAGGATTATCTTCAAGAGGGTCGGCAATCAAAGAATTTATACGAGAATAAGTTTCATCATGATGTCTCATTTCACATCGGTGGTAAAGTGCTGCATAGCATAAAATAAAACCTTCATTTGAACTCAAATGGGTTGTGAGTACTTCTACCTAAGTGAATCAGGCCATTTCCTATCACTGCATGAATGGCCCTGTGGTATATTGGTT
This sequence comes from Penium margaritaceum, assembly GCA_023375785.1. Classification (NCBI taxonomy): domain Eukaryota; kingdom Viridiplantae; phylum Streptophyta; class Zygnematophyceae; order Desmidiales; family Peniaceae; genus Penium; species Penium margaritaceum. The sequence goes on from SZWC01006197.1 coordinate 59,846, forward strand.
GTTACTTTCGAGTAAAATGATACATGACCTCTTTCATTTAAGCTTTCTCGCTCAACACATTGCAATAGGAATGGTTGTATGGCCATCAACAACAATGTTATAAGCAATATGAATGGTAAAATGTCACCAAAAATGATTTCATAAACTCTAGTCATGGATTACAAGGGTATACTTCATCTGTTGGACCGATTGGGGTCATGAGCACAACTCATGGGAGCTTGAATCTTGTTTACGCACAGGGTTGGTCAAGGTGTATTGGAGTGAGCTAGCAGCTCTCAAGGATTTGCATGTGGCAGGCGGCACAACATAAATACAAGCATAAAGAACAACTTCTCTACCAGGCTGCATGAAGGAAAAAATGCCAATAGAGGTCGGGGACGTCCAACATGGTTGTTGCACGGACACTTTGTCCTGAAAGGAGGAGGTTGCTATCTGTGCTAACCTACAGGTTGCACCTTAGGTCACATGTATCGTGCCACACTATCACACACTCCTTGTTTTTCATAAATCAGGAAGGTTTATTACAATTGGTGAGGAATGCAGCAAGAGGGCCAATTGGACCCTCCCCCAATTCAAAAGAAAGGGGCTAGCTAGCAGCCTCCTCCCATCACAACAAAGGCTGTCTGACGCCCAGTCACTTGCTTGCAATCAACCAGCTGGCAGCTAGCTAGATGGGTGGACATTGTCTGGTCAGGTCACAGGCCAGCCCCCTACTAGCTGGCCACCAGATGACACTTAAGCTTGCTTCTCAATTGGCGGCTGAGAATCCACGAGGCAAGGAGGGCAAGGAAAGTGGCCTTGAGGCCTCGCCCTTTCTGTTGCCTCCTTGTCATTGGCACTTCTCTATGGTTGAAGTTGAACTTCGGCATGGATGTGATGTGTTCACATTGTCACATGCCGATGTTTTTACACTTCTCGTGGTGAAATGTAATGTACTCATGAAACACATGAATGCAGAATGAAATCATCATGCAAAAACAATGTAATTGTAATTGAACTTAGCCTTGGAATTGGAGTGGAGGAGAATCTCTTAAGAAATCACATGGGTCACACAAGGGGTGGCCTTTCCTATAGATCATGCAATTTTGTGCCAAATATGATCCACCATGTCATTTTTTCATGTAATATCATCTCATGTCATGCGATTTCATGTGAATTCATGTCAGGTAATATCATTTCATGTCATTCCATGCCATTTCATTTCATGTCATGCCATGTTATGTCATGTCATTTCATGCTGTTTCATGCCATAACATGTCATTCTTGTGACAATTAATCACCATGTGCAAGTTTAGAGTCCAAAAATTCATGATAGATGCCGAATTTCAACATCAACCAAAAAGAAGTGCCATTGATGATGATAGAGATGCTACCAAAACCTACGTCATTTGGCCTAGAAACACAGCAACAGTTGATGTGTTTGTTGAAACAAACACATAACTCAAGTGAAGTATCTGAAAGGATTTTCCCATCTTGATATTCCTCAATGAGGTGGGAACTCCTCATACATGCATGCGTAAAGATTGAATCATCTAGCTGAAGAGGGTTGATGTGTAATCGTTCATTACGTAGAGCATGTTAGCACATAGGTGCATGATGGTGATTTTTATAAGCTTTTTCATGGATGGAATGATGGTTTTGAAGAGCATGGTGGTGGTAAAGCGTGCTGGGATTGAAACATGTGTTGGAGAACAGCGCGGTGGTGTTGAAGAGCATGGTTCTATTGGCATGCATGGTCGTGGTGAAACCAGTGGTGGTGGTAAGAACTAGGTTAGTTTTGCAAAACAAGGTGCGTAGGCCAGAAGTCTTCATGCATGAAGGGAATTTTCCACGCAACTTAGTGAGACCAGCCCTCCACACTTACATCAGCTCTGTGAGAATAGATGAATCCATAACACAAGAGAGGACCATGAAGGAAGAAAAGGAAGGGGCTCAATGGGCAACACGGGAAGGGAAAGGGGGATGGATGAAGGATGGAGGGGGTGGCAGTAGTTAATGCAAAGCAAGGCAATAACTCTCTACACTGTCAAAATAAAGGGGAAAGTATCTGTTCCATGAATGCTTCATGAATAAGAGTGAAAGAAGGGGGATGGTGGGGGTTGGGGTGTAGATTTCAGTGTTGAAGGGATAAAATTTTGGAATTAATGACAAACTTCAAGGAGCAGCAGCAGCAAGCGGCACAGGCTCTGCAACCATTGGTGTTGGACCATAAGCTCCCCAGACCACTTGAGTGGTGGGTTTGAAAAGCATAGTGAGTCCCTCTCTGCCACACATATCTATAGGACCAAAAATTGGAGGCATGATGGGAGGCATGGGTTCATACACTCACTTCAATAAAAACATAGTTTTGGAAGCTGTTGGTGATCAAAAACCTCAACAGCCATCTGCTCAAATGCCTTGACTAAAAAATGGAAGTACTTTTGTAGCTTGTCCCCTTCCATACCTACATGCAGCACCAGGTGGTGCCGAATAGTTGCCCAAGGGAGTAAAATCATCATATTTTTTCTTTAGCAGCTCATAGAGTGCAACCAACCCATCTATGATTCGAGTTGATGAATCTGGCATAACTCCACATGCCGAGTTTTCTGAATTGTTGAGTAAGTTACGAGCTTTCAAGTTTTGGGTGTGCACGGGCGTCTCAAGGACTTGGCCAGGATTTTCACTGGACATGAGTAAGAAGACAAATGTGGTGAAATGATCTTTCAAATGAAGTCATCCAACGATGTTTTCCCTAAATCTACTATTGTAGGCTGTTACTAGGGCCCGCATTTTGGCCTTGGAGTTTGTAAGTCTGTAGAATGGCTTGTTCATAAGGGATTTAGTCAAATCTTGAACTCCGGTAAAATCTTGAACTCCAGGTCCGCGGAAAGGTTTCAAATCCTGTCGATTCCTGCCACCAAAATCATCATGAAAGCTTCCAATTTGCATCACAATAGTGCAGGGAACCACTCCATCATGTGCAAACGGGTTTGTGTCTCCAAAAATCATGTTTTGTCATGGAGAAAGGAACCACGGTGAGTGCATTCCACAGGAGGTGTTAGTCGTTTCTGTGGTGGGTGGGACCGCGCTTCAGCAAGTGTAAATTGGACTGGACTTGGGTGATTCATGCATAGCGTAATGAGCTAAAAAAAAGTGAGAAGATTTGTTCTTTGTTAATGCTATCTATGTCCAACAACTCACACAAAATTGCTTTCTTCTCTTTGCAAAAGTGACTTTCTCTCTTAACTTTAAGTCAAATGACATGAATCAAGAAGGCTCACGTTTAACCTTAGAACTTGCCTACAAGGAAGATGGGAACCATCAGGAAGGTCAAGCACGACAGAGACACACCACCTGACCAGGTTTATGATCCGATGACTGTGACCATCCTTATGAAATTCAGCCCTCCACTGCGCAGTGGACTTCTTTGCGGACAAGGTCATGAAAATTTTGATTTTCTTTTGGAGTAGTAAAGTTCACAATGGCAGAGAAGAGGTACATGTAGCACATTCAAAAGCATGTTGCAAGCCCTAGGTTTTCCCTACGGAGGTGGCCCTTTGATATCCATCTTGCACATGAGAGACTCTTGGAGTTCATGATAGGAATGGACATTCTAAACGAGATGAGAGAAATGAACAGAAGAAGCATGCCTTTGTCAAGAAGACCACAGAGGCAGTCATGCTCTTGGTGTCTGGTTAAACTGAGTTGTAGTGGGACTACCTCACAGGGCAACAAGTTGACAGGCAAAGTCCGGCATGAACTCTGTATTGTCCACTAGTCCATAACCCTCACAAGAAAACATTCTAGATGAAGAGGCCCATCACAGTGAGAATTGAGGAGAGAGATGAAGTCATCTCTACCATGCAATAGATTGAGTCTCTCACCTCTTAAAGAATCGACATGCAGTGGACAAACTACACATAATTGTAGGTGATGGCCCTCTCCATGGTCATACCTGACAGTTGGGGTCCACTCACTACCTTGTTGAGAGGATGGGCAAAGGAAACGCTCAATCAAAAACCATTTTATGTGCCCATAATGAGCCTAACCAAAACAAGATGATTTTTAGAAGCATCTAAAAAAATGAGTGTCATGCATTTCTCCCCCAACAAAGCACACTCCAAGAAACTAGCAAGATGCAATCGGCTCATCTTCAAGCAATGGTCAACAAGCACGAGAAAAGGCTTCTATGGTTTCTCTATGCAATCATGTCCCGTAATGGAAATTTTTCCATGATTTGCTTTGCTCTATTTCTCATGTGAACTATGCTCTCTATGCATACTTTCTTGCTCGCACTCTCCCACACGTGTCCTTGGTTCTCCACTGACATTACCTTCATTTTCATCAGCACCACCATTTATGTTTGATCAATCTACCAAATCCTAAAAAGTGGCCCTTTGGGTACAGGTGCATTGGCCCTCCTTCCTTATGAGGAGGCAGTCTTGATTCTTGTCAAATGCCTATAATTGACCCTACATATTTGATCCCCCCTCTTGTGTACTTTCCACTTTTTGCTACACATCAGCTTCTTGGGTGTTACATCCCTAACGTACACAAATCCCTAAACTCCATGAGTGGGTTTTTTTCATTACATTTGTAATCCATTGCGCGATGACTTCAAGATTTCCTCGGCCGATCGGCCGAGGAAATTTTGGCCACCTGCCCTGACCTCCCATGTTCTGTTCGAGAAGTTTTTTACAACTTCAATCACATTCCAAAATGATCGACAGAAGTATCACAATCCATATCGATGTTTCAATATTGTTCAGTTGACTTCTCAACGGCGCTAGACATTTGAAAAGATGTGCCTATGTATTCTCAAAGCCCCCCCTCCCCACTTCTCTGTGGAGATTCTCAAAGCAGCCACTCATGGTGCAACCTCTTATGCATCGTTTGGCTTGAGCGCCAAAGACCCAAGATGTTCCTTGGTCTCATTCTTGGCATTGTACATATGTTCCCGATGCACTCGACACTTTTCATCAAAGTACACTTACTACTAAATACACGTTATCCATTGTCACACTCCATAAAATTGTCCTGCATCTCATCCCTATAAACCATCTATGTTCCGCTCAACGTAACACTTGATATCAGAGTGCAACTGCACTAGAGGAAAAACCTATGCATCAACTACCAGGCGATGACCTCACACGAGTTTTTAGTGCATCTCCATATTAAAAATATTGCAGACATCGCCAAAGCAATGATGAATACAGCAAGCAAAACGAGAAGCAGTCTCAGGCAAGAACTCCGATGATGGAGGATTAGCAGCACGTGAACACCAACGCTATTCAGAAGAACCAGAAAGCAGTGGCACAACTCTGAAAAACCTGACGGCCGACCTGGTGACGGAACCCTCGGGCTCGGTGAACCCTTTGCCTCCGCCACTGCCCGTTGGGTTGACACCTGGCATGATGGGAGGCACTGGATGGAAGGCCCAAATGAATGAAGATCATGGCCGCGCTTTTGCAAGGATCTGCTTAAAGTTGCTGGTCCAATCTAATGATCATTCAATGGTAGCAGGAGATTGGTAGAGCCGGATTAATGGCACTCAAGAATTCTCCCACATTGTTGACCGCATGTGTACAACCTCTTGAGAAAATGAATTTGACGTGCCACAACTCTCTCATGACACCAGTAACGTGGAGCGACTTTGCACATACTACCCTTGTTTACTTTAGGAAGTTGAACGAGAAGTCCGAAGCACGATACATGCTACAAGACCTAAGTCAGCAGTCCAGCATGACGGAGTATATGCCGTGTTTCCACAAAACAATCTCTTGTAGCAACCTCACCCCGGAGAAACTTTGTTTCTACTACAACAACGGCCTCAAGGGAGACACTCAGCGAGCAATTACAGTTTTTGGCATCCAAGGCAACCTTCTGTGAATGATCGCAGCAGCTGCTCACACCGATAGCGCCAACTACAACACTCCAATGTAGGAATCCAATGGCCACCGATCCCAAAGCCACAATTCTTCATGTTGTGGAGGAAAGCTTCAGTTGATGGGAACCTCGTCTCCGATGTAGATTGACGTCGTTGATCAACGCCATCAGTGGCTCTACTAGACTTGCAAGAAGCGGGGCCATATCTCGTGCAATAGTCAGAAACATCATCAACAAACCAAAAAGGAGGGAGGGGAAGCTACAGAGAAAAAGTGAGGAGTTGAGAAACGACAAAGGATAGGAGTAGAAGATGAGGCTACTGTCCGGTCGGAAGATTCTGTGCCGGCTGATTGCCCATCTGAGCGGCTCACATTGCTGCAGACGAGTGTTCCTCAGATCACAAACTTTGACAAGGGGTATGAGGATGATGAGTAAACAATACTGCTACAAGTACGATAGAGGGATTGTAAAAGCAACGCAAATGTACTGGCACAGCTGGATCGAGGAGCTTCTCACAACTTTGCAAGAAACAAAATGGTTTTGGAGCTGGGGTTGTAAACTGAACCTGGTTTGTTTGAAGGAAGAACCGTCAATGTATGTCTATAGATCCATCAACTTCACAAAACACTCCAATTGCAAATAGGAGATCTGCACAACATAACGATCTGGAGAACTTCTTGAATGAGAAACCAAAAATCATCCTTAGCAATGCTTCCTGTACCGACACAGTTCGAGGTTGGTCTGCAGCAGCGCATTGGCCTACATCAACATCGTTGGTTGATAACAACATCTACTTCTAGTCAAACAACCCACGACGCAACAGCGGTCACAGGAAGTAGCAGAAGTGGAAGCAGTAGAGGAACTTATGACAGCCACCAAACACCAATTCATATCTCTGGATGTGGCCAAGAGATACCAGAAACACGGAACCCAAGTGTGGCTAGTCCACGTGGAGGTAGGAAAAGCGGTAGAAATCGCAGCTGCCAAGGTGACCACATCAGCCTTGACACCCGAGAAGTTCGCAACCATACCAAAAGAGTTCACAACACTCATCAAGGATTTTGAAGGGATTTTTCCTGTGAAACTACCCCGAGAGCTACCTCTGCAGTGGAACATTGACTATCAGGACCCGAAGCCGGGCAATAGACCGATGGTGAAGGGGACCTGTCGGATGAGTGATCACGAGTTGAATCAATTGAAGAAGGAGCTGGACGAGATGCTTGGTCAGGGGTTTATGAGGACTTCCATGTCTCCACACTTGGCACTTGTAATTATGCGAGAAAGAAAACCGGAGAGATGCTGATGTGCATGGGCAACCTAGGGTTGTACGATATCGCCATCAAGAATTTCTACCCTCTTCCCCAAGCAAACAAAATTTTCGACAAACTCTGTGGGGCCCAAATTCTCAGCAAAATCGACCTCCATAGTGGCTATCATCAGATCCACATATCTGATGAGGACGTTGAGAAGACAACATCGCGCACCCGATACGGACACTTTGAGTTCAAAGTTGTGCATTTTGAACTCACAAACGCCCCTACAACATTACGGTGGTGATCAACAACATTTTTTGCCATACCTTGATGACTTTGTCATCGTGTACCTCAATGACATCCTAGTGTAAAACATCACCAAATTTGAGGAAATCGGACATCTCCAAAAGGTTCTCAAGATTTTACAGAAGAGAGTTTTTTTCAAAACAATCTCAAAATGTGACTTTGGTCACCATTTGATCGAGTATCTGGGCCACATCATTGACAACGCACTGATCACCATGTACCTGAAAAGGGTGGAGGCAGTCGCTAATTGGCGGATGCCTACAAATGTTCTGGATGTCCAAGTATTTCTGGGTTTCTGCAACTACTACCTTTGATTCTTAAAGGATTATGCTCCAGTGTCAGCGCCTCTCACCGATCTCATTCGAAAGTTTACTGAGTGGAATTGGGGGGACCACGAACAAGAAGTTTTCAACTCACTAAGAATGGATATGACCTCGGTGCCGGCCTTACAATAAGCACATCCAATGGTGGACTATATCATGGCCAACAACAGGTCCAATCGAGCTATTTATCTCAAAGTGAATGGTAGTGGGGAACAACGTGTCGTGTATATGTCAAGAATATTGCATGCCAAAACTCAACTACGTTTCATAGGAAAACTAAATGCTTGTAGTCGTGCACACGTTCAAAATGTGGCAGTGCTACTTGGAATACCGATGATGCATCGTCTACACAGACTACCACGCGTTAAACTATCTCAAGACTCAGCCAAATCGTAGCTGTTGATAAACTCGATGGATGGGGCTCCACGAGTCCAACTTTGACTACAACATCAAGTACCTACCTAGAAAAGCTAGTCGAGCGGATGCTCTAAGTCAATGACCAGATTTAATGGCTGAGATCAACGCGTTACTCGTCAAAAGAAACCCGTACTTCCCGAGGCTGTTCCTGAATGGTTACAAGGAGTTATACGGGTACGACAAAACCAAGTTCTGGTCAAATGACCCATACTCACGACAACGTTTCACTCGCCACATCATCGTTTCACCGAACAAGGAAGGAAGGAGAATGCTATTGGAGGAATGCCATGACACCAGTCCAGGTGGGCACTTCGACAAGGACAAGACGCTTAAGAAGCAGACAAAACACTACATGTGGGACAAGATGTAGACCGACGTGACAACCTTCACCATACTGATGTTTTGATATTGTTTGGTTGACTTCTGAACGGCGCTAGACTTTTACAAAGACGCACTTCGATATTCTGGAAGCCCTCGGACTTCTCGAAGAAGCCACTCCAAGAACCACCCTGCATGTGTCACTCGGCTCGAGCATCGAGGACCCAACATGTGTCATATCATCATTTTTAGATTTCCATGTATGATGCCGACGCACTGGACACTTGTCATTGAAGTACACTTATTGCATAATAGAAATCATTCATGTGTCCCAATCCCTTGAATTTTCGTTTGTCCCACACCTCATCCCTGTGATCCATCCATGTTCCACTCGCTATAACTGTGGGATTGGTATGGATACTCCACGGCTGCATGTTGCACTGGAGGACCTTGTTTAGGTAGTACAAATGTATTGACATGAATTTGAAAACAGATTGCAATGGTAAATGTTTCATGTGCTGATGTGGTGGCACGTGCAAAAGCTTGATGTTTTGTGCATGAATTATATTTTGATGTTTTAGAATGTTTTTTTGGACATTTAACAATTATGCATTTTAACATGAGAAGCTGAAGACTTTACATAACTACATTATTCCTGACATCACTGTGTGCCCATCCAGAAAGTGCTCATTTCTGTATTCCCATCATGAGACCCAAAACTGTAGAGTGCCCATTCCAAAACCCTGTTCTTTTTTGGTTTTTAGTGTGCCATGGACACATTCGGTTAACATCTCTTGCACTGGCACATTTTCAGGCCGCTGCCTATTTTCCTTGGGTGCTTTTGTACGACAACATAGCCGACTCGGGAAAATAGCCCATCTACTATTGAATTGCAGTACTATCGGCAGATATCTGGTCGCTTTTGAATTTCTCCAAAATATTTCTTGTGCGTGCAAAAAAATGTTGGGAGACTAAACTTCTGTTACGTACCAGATGTACACGAGTCCCTTATCTTTCTGAGTGGAAATTTCTGTCATTAGACACATGACCCACAGTGCAACCAGACCTCGATGTTCACTCCAACGGTCGAGGGTAATTCTGCCAACTTTCCTCGCCCTCTTGCAATCCTTCTCGCACTTTCTGACAACTTCGACCACTTTCAAGAATCATCGACAAAAGTTTCACGATCTTTAGGTCGACTTCTCGATGCATTGAGTTGTTTTAAGATTTCTAAAGATGCATGTCACAACTTTGCAGTAGATCTTTGAAGCCCCCCAATTTCTCAAAAGAGCTTCTCAATCAGACCATTCACAATGTGACTCCACATGATTTGCTCGACCATCAACTTTCCGATCCTGACTACGTCTCATTTGCAACCTGACACTTGTGTGTATGTGTTCAATCATTTTGATGCTTGTCATCAAAGTACACTTACCGCTTATCATAAATTTCTCAAGTGTCCACAATTCTGAAACCGTGTTGTTCCTCACAACTTCTTCTTGTTTTCCATCTACGCTCCGTTTGGCATAACACTTGGCATCAGAGTGTAGCGATGCTGGAGAGGCATTTGACTGCTTTACCCATTCAGAGGACTACCTCACACAAGCCGTTAGGGCATCTCGCACGTCAATAATTTGCAGACTTTGCAACTACGATTGAAGACGTGCGAGCGCATCCAACGACCAGCATCGGGTATTCAGCGACAACTTCGGCGATGGAGAAGCAGAACGTACCTATTCACGCATACCACGAAGCTATGAACCGGGCGCGGTGTGCTAGTCTCAACCGGATGGTGAAGGCACCAACCGGCGGCAACGGCGACCAAGAGGAGGCCGGTGCACACCAACCCGGGCTTGTGGAAGCATAGGGTCGTCTTGGGGAAGCACGGGAACGCATGTGGCACAGTGGGAGTAAACTATACTTGTTATTTAAGTGTCAACATACAAGACTATATGTACATGATGACACATCCTAGGCGACCCGAGGTCGCCAAGCCAAGCGTGGCCCCGTACGGGGTTTGGATGAGCTTTATTGCCTTAGCATAACGTAGCTCATCTTCCCAGATTTTCAACGCACCAAGAATCGCATCATTCCGTGGAGGAACGGCCAAGATATGGCTGTTTCCGTGAACCATGGTAATCTGCCGCTGGCCGCACCACTAGCGGCGGTGACGGCTACCCGAAGCGGCCTTCCTGTTAATAACACACCGGGGCGCCATTCCGAAGCGCCCTTGGTCCTCAAAGATCCTTCATTCATTGACTATCTGGGTCCCAAGGCGCGCTTTGGCCTTGTTGGGTCTTTTGAGGGTCGAGCCTTGGTCTTTGGGGACGATTTCTCGTCACCTTTTTCCCCTCGGCTGGTCCAACCTTTGGCCGGGCGTATCTTCCTAAATTCTTGATGGATCGACCCCGTTCTTGGGTCGATCTCGCATGGTTTTTCCTGTAGATTCCAAATCCACAGTCATCTTTTACATTCAAGGAAGCCACAAGCCGTAATCAGTGCCGTAGGCACTGTCCAGCTTACAGAAGCAGTAGCAAACGCTGGCGTGGCAGGCTATGTAGCAGCTGGGTCAACCAACTACGGCTCTGACGACCGACCGAGTCACAGATCCAACGGCGGTAAATCAGCCATCCCTACTAACATCCTCAACGTATGTAGCGGAAACAACGGGTGGCAAAAAACGACAGGCACAGATCAACAAGGAACGGGCAAACTGTATCTTTGCACTCAAAGGAATTAACAGCCATCTGCTCTAACAACTCAGCAACGCGATCGAGGCTCTTCGTAACGCAAGTTCACGGGAGGTGGTGCTTGTCGAGAGGAATATTCAAATCTAAAATGATTTCAAGATTCATCCGACCCCTCTTGAAGTGTCTGATCCTGCAAATTCAAAAGGACTAACGGTTCCACTGTGGCTGACGAGTCCGAAGGTGTGCTTCACCGCTGCTGGGGTCAACGATGATCGAAAGAAAATTGGCCTCGTGGCCGTGCTTCTTCGTGGTACGATACTAAGTTTGTGGTCTGATGTAAAGGCCATCCAACGGCAGCAAGAGACTGGTGGGGCCTCATAGATGGCCAACGACGCCCGTCTCATATCACCGATCGCATTCGTTCTACTCTTGGAGCAGATCAACCCGCAATGGTAAGACGCACATATGCTACCAACTGACTGGAGAGAATTCTTGTGTACAATGCTTACACAGTTTGGACAGCTTAATGAAACGTACGATGCTTGGTACAAGCTCCAATGCCTCTGTTAGCAGACAAGCATGGCAGAGTACATGCAGAGATTCTGCGAGATCTTTACTAGCACAGACATCGCCCCTTACAAGCTCCGTTTCACTACAACAGCAATTTCAAACTTGATATCCGGCGTGCACTTGCCATCTTTGGCATTTTAAACGAGTTACCACGGATCATCACAGCAACAAAAAGGATCGATAGTGTCAACTACAATGCTCAGACGTAGGAATCCTACAGCTGGCGGCCTCCCAACTATAGTTTTCATGGGAATAGAAGCAAGTCGCGGGAGTCCTCGACTGCGATGGAAGTGGAAGCCTTCAACTTGAGAGATACACAAACATGCTACGACTGCGGAAAAATTGGACATATCGCTCGCAACTACCGACGCAAGTAGTAGGCCAAATTGGGGGGGGGGGGAAGTCGGAAAAAAATGAGTCAGAAAACGGCAAGGAGCAAGACTAAGAGGCACAACTCTTTCCCAAAAGGAGCGATCTGCACGGAACGATCACCCATATGACATCTTACAATACCACAGAGGTTTTTGAGATCGCAAAGTTTGAAGACGGGTAAGAGGATGACCAACCGGCGATACTACTAAAAGTGCAACCTCGAGGTTGCAACAGTTGCAAAACGGTATAGGCACTACTGGATGGAGGGCCTCCTGGTGTGAAAATTGGGTTTGCAGACTGAACCAAGGATTTTTGAAGGAAAAACCGTCGACGGGAGACTACAGATACGGAGACTCTGAGAACCACTAAAAACACAAGTAGCATGGATGTAGCGATCTGGAGGTTATGTCCAATGAGTGAGCAAAAAGTCATTCTCAGAAGAGAATTCCTATACCAACACAATCCCCAGGTTGATCGGAGTAGTGGCGACATCAATGTGGAAATCAATACCACCAAGCAATAACTTCCACACGTACTGTGGGAGACGACAACGGGAGCAGCGGAGGTGGAAGCAGGAGAGGAAGTTGCAGCGACCAACAAGCGAGAACTAGTGCAGCCAATATCACTCAACAAGGCCAAGAATTGTGTCCGATGAGGAGCTCATGCCTGACTCGTACATCTTGAGCCAATGGAAGAAGCGGAAGCGATAGCAGCTCACTCATCATCCTCATAAGCCTCATTTGCCTCATGGACATAAAAAACGTTCATAATGGTTTGCGAGGAGTTTGTTCCTTTCATCGAAGAGTTTGCGGACTTCTTCCCCGACGAACTCCTGAGAACCCTACCACCTCTACAAGACATCAACCATCGCATTGAACTGAAACCGGGCAGCTGAACCACAGTTTGAGGGGCCTTTTGGATGAGCGACCACGCGCTGATTGAGTTAAAAAAGCTCCTAACCTTGATGCTTGGTCAAGTGTTCATCCCCCATCCACATCACCATATGCTGCACCAGTATTGTCTGTGAAAAAGAAAACTCGCGAGATGCGTATGTGCGTCGACTACTAGGCATTGAACGACGCTACCATCAAGAACTGCTACCCTCTTCCCTGTGCAGACGGAATTTTTGACCAACTCTGACGAGCTCGAAGTATTACCAAAATCGATGTAAGCAGCGGTTATCACTTTATCCGTGTGGCAGACACCGACATCAAGAAGAAGGTGTTCCAAAAATGCTACGTGCATTTTGAGTTCACGGTCATGCCGTTTGGACTTGCGAATACCTTGGCGACGTTCATGGTGGTAATGAATAATACTTTGCATCCGTACCTTAATGATTTTGTCGGGGTACATCTCAATGACATCGTGGTGTAGAGACGCACCCCATATGAACACAACGGACATCTTCGAAAAGTTCTTGAAGTTTTACAAAGAGAGAATTCATGTTGAAAACGCTCGATGTACAACTTCGGTCTTCTTTTGATCGAGTTTTTGGGTTACGTCATCAACGGTGGACGGATGACCATGGACACCAAAAAAAAGCAGTCGTTGATTGGCCGATACCAACAAATGGCTGAGATGTTCACGTTTTTCTTGGCTTCTACAATTGCTATCAACACTTCGTACGAGATTACGCCTGAGTGCCGGTGCCTCTCTCTGACCTCACTCAAAGAGAAAACAAATGGCAATGGGGGGAGAGCAAACAAGAAGCCACCATTGCTTTGCAGAATGCTGTGACCTCGACGCCAATCCTATGGTTAGTCGATCCAACGATTGACTACGTCATGGCTACGGACGCCTCCGATCAAGCAATTTGCACGGTTACCCTACAAGATCATGGAAATTGAGGGCAACTGGTCGCATGTATGTTGTAGATATTGTGTGGACCGGAACTCAATTCCGCTGTACACAAGAAAGAGATGCTGGCGGTTGTGCACGCATTTGAGATGTAGTGGTGCTAGCTTGAATTCCGTCGATGCATCGTATGCACCAACCATCATGCCCTGAAACATTTGAAGACATAGCCGAACCTCCGTCGATGTCAAACCCAATGGATGGAGCTCCTCGAATCCGGATTTGACTACGATATTGAGTACCAGCAGGGGAAAATCAACCCAGGACTCGCACTTAGCGACTGACTAGATCTGATGGCTGAGGCTGGGACAATTCAACTGCAATGAGATCCGTATCTCAAGGAGTTGTTCACACATGGCTAGTACAAGCATCACAGATCCAACTAGGCAAAGTTCTGGTACGATGCACCCTATTGGTGAAGACGATTCACTCGCCAGGTGGCCATTACTTTGAACGAGGAACCCCTCTCCATGTTGCACAAGGAGTGCCATGACACCAGTCCAAGTGGACATTTTGGAGAAGAAAAGACACTAAAGAAGCTGGCAAAGCACTACTGGTGGGACAAGATGCAGATTGACGTGGCCAACTTATGCAAATCCTCTGACACTTGTCAAGGACAAAGACATCGTCACACAAGGCACCTGGACTTCTGCAGTCGCGGACAAGATTGTGGACCAACATCTCCATGGACTTCGTCACTGAATTACTGGTCACACATAAGGGATATGACTCAATAGTCATGGTTGTCAACAAGTTTTCCAAACTGTCTTTCTTGACTCCCATAACGACCATTGTCACCGCCGGAGGAAAAGCATGGCTATTTCTAAACAACATCATACGGCTACACGGCGTGCCAAGAACCATCACAAGCGAGAGAGATGGTCGATTCACTAGACGTTTCTCTCACAAAACGATGTCTCCTTACGGCAGTCGGATCCAGCTTTTGACGACGTCCCACCCTCAAACAAATGGCCAAACATAGGGGACAAATCACACGCTCATACAACTTCTCCAAACACTATGGGAACCACACGTGATAGATTGGGCAGAATTATTCTCGACCACCGAGATCGCATATGATTTGGCAATCTCTACCTCAACGAGTAAAACTTCATTTCGAGTGGCGTATGGCAAACGTCCCGTCACACCAGTCAGACTTCACAGCCACAGTAACATCCTGGTAGTCGACATTTAATGCCGCGACTTCTCCACCATCTCGGATGAAACACGCCAGACACTCGTGAGAAGCGGCGATGAAACGAGCAACTGATGAACATCACAACGACGGTGAGTTTACTGTAGGCGACATAGTTTTCCTCAGTTCGACAAACATCAAACTCCATGGAGCTGACTGTTCAAAGCTGAAACCCCAATTGTTGGAGCCGTTTGAGATTGAGCGCATCCAAACCCCTGTGGTTGCGTGACTCAAACTCCCCAACATTATGCAAGTTCACTTGGTGTTTCATATCAGCAGACTTCAGCACTAATGGGACTTCGAAGAGAACATTCCCAGTAGGGATGTAACTCCCCCTCCACTTATTCAAGTGGACGAGGACAGAGAGTATGTCATTGTTGACATCCTTGGCCATCGACGACATGGCAAAACTACAGATTATCTTGTCAAGTGGCATGGTTTCGATGCTGCACATAACAGTTCGGAACCCTACGACAACCTCTGCGATGTCGATCACTTGATCGACGAATACTAGCTCCGTCACCGGGCCACATCTGTACGCGTGCCAGGACGTCGCGATTGAAGGGTCCGGAAAAGTGTTATGTACCCGATGTACATGAGTCCTTAATCTTTCGTATTGGGCATTTTTTTCATCACAAAAATAGCCCACAATGCAGCAAGACCCCGATTTTCACGTTGACGGTCGACTGCCATCGCCTTCTGGTGATCCTTCTTGCACTTTTTGACAACTTCGACCACTTTCAAGAATCATCCACAGAAGTGTCACGACCTTTTGATCGACTTCTTGACGCATAGAGAAATATCGATGTTTATGAAGATACATATCGCATCTTTGCCCTTGATCTTTTAAGCTCCCTAATTTCCCGACGGAGCCTCTTAATCTGACCACTCACGACGCGACTCCACATGCGTCGCTAGACAATCAACTCGAGAAACCCAGCTACGTCTCTTGTGTAACTGGACACTTGTATATATGTGTTCGATCATTTCAACACTTATCATCAAAGTACACTTATTGCTAGTTTTGAATTGCTCAAGTGTCATACATTCTCAAACCGTATTCTACCTCGCAACTTCTACCTGTCCACCACCTATGCTCCGTTTGGCATAACAACTCCCCCCTTGTTGAAAGGGAACCTCCCAAACCTCGCTATTGTAGGGCCTAGGAGGTGCCAAAACGTGAAGAAAAGCCATGACGCCCAAATGTTAGGAGGGGGTTTGATGAAAACGATGTGTTTTGAAAATGTTGAGGTATCTTTCGGGTTTGAGGTGAAAATAATGTGAGTAAAATCCGTAAAGGTGAAATACAAGAAAGGCAGTTCGACCTCAGGGCCTCGCTTGTCACAACGGTTCTTTAAGGCAGCCCGTTTTGCTTCGTCGTCAACCAAGGAGCCCCTGAAAAATAGCTTCCTAGCACTGCTGTCGCTGGCGTGGCAGCACAAGCCGGCCAGCTAACTCACTAGCACACACAGGTGGAGGTAAGAACAACAAGGGGTTGGCTAGGGACATAGACAAAGTGTCATAAGCAGCAAATAGTGAATGGTGCAGAGAGTGATGACAACAGAGGCCTAGACAACCTAAATAGTGTGTCTGACCTAGTGGGAGCACACACACGCGGCGCACAAGGGCGCGCATTTTCTAGCAGGACCAAACAGTGACAAAAACACAGTTTTGGTCATAACTCCTTGCAGACACGTTAGAACGACTAGTCGTCTAAACCAGAACAGCTGCATCAAGAAGAGCTACGTCTTGATAGGTTGCAAGCCTATGTGCTTTCCCATAGTACGAATCAAGATAAGAGTTAAGTCTTCAGAGTGCCTGACCGGCTGCCGTTCTTCTGCCATCGTAGTCATGTCAGGGATCTGCACGTGAATGGACATGAGCCGAGGGGTCACCATAAGCCGTGTACGACATCCACAACAACACTCCCCCAAAACCAGAGGGCGATACACGTCCATGCGCATGCTAACACTAACGCTGTACAGAGCAGGAAGCACACAGACGCTGCAGGCAGAGGCACTAAACACGCAACGTGGCACATGAGGAGTCAACCTACAACAGGAATGGCATGGGTCCCATGGAACGAGTGGCCGCATGAAACTTCGAACGACCTAGAGCCTTGGTCAGAAAATCTGTGCGCTGCCTGTCAGTGCCCACGTGGATGACTCGGATCTCACCACGGTCAACCAGATCACGCACAAAGTGGTGCTCAACATTGATGTGTTTTGTGTGTGCATGGAACACAACTGAGTTCTTGGCGATGGCATGCGCGCTCATCTTGTCACACAGATTGACCACGGAGGGAAGGGACTGACGCAATTCACGTAGCACACAGACAAGCCACACACACTCAGTTGCAACGGTGCCTAGAGCAACATACTCTGCCTCTCTAGTGCTGCGTGCGATGCAGCCCTGCTTCCCACTGTGCCAGGATACTGCAGTGCCTCCAATGAGAAAGATGTAGATGGTGCGGCTCTTGCCATCTGGACTCAACGCCCAAAAACTGTCTGTGTACCCATCGAGCTCAACGGGCACCTGCTCGCAAAAGCACAGGCCGAAGCGTGCGGTGGACAGGATGTAGCGCACATACCGGACTGCTGCCTCCAATGTTTGCTGGCGTTGAGCCTGCAAGAATTGGGCGTGCAGGTTGAGAGTGAAGGCAATGTCAGACCGTGTCATGGTGGCCAAGTACATGAGCGAGCCGATGACTCGCAGGTACACAGTCACGTCGACTGGCTCCCTCAGGCCAGCTGGATCATCCACCTTCAGGGCAACTTGCCCTTCAAGGGTTATGGGCGTGGACGCCGTGCGGATGGCAGCGAGGAGGTCAGCAAAGCGCTCCCCAATAGCCTTTGCGTAGCATGCCTGTTGGACACGGAGTGTGCGGCAGACACTGTCGCGCACGATCTCCATCCCCAAAAGGACAGAGGCCTCGCCAAGGTCTTTCATCTTGTAGGCCAAGGAGAAAATGGCCTTAGCAGTGTTCACTGCTCCCATGTCGGACGAGACGATCAGAAGATCGTCCACGTAGACGAGGATGGCAGCGAGTGGTGCTAGGGACTCAGTGAGGAATAGGGATGGATCAGCATCACTCTGAACGTACCCAACGCGTCTCAGCGTGCTGGTGATCTCCTGATTCCAGCAGCGAGGTGACAGTTTCAGGCCGTACAAGGCCTTTCGCAGCCGGTACACGCGACCGGCGCCATCCTCAAAGCCATGACTCCTCAAGGTCCCTGTTTAGAAACGCATTGCTGACATCCATCTGATGGAGCTCCCAGTCCTGCTCTGCCACCTGGCTCAGCAGCGTGAGCGTGGTCGTCATCCGGCCAACAGGGGCAAAGGTCTCTGTGTAGTCCACACCAAGGACCTGAGAGAAGCCTTTTACTTTCAGGTGGACTTTGTAGCGCTCCACAGTGCCGTCTGGTTTGAGCTTCTTGTGTAGAACCCACTTAGCCTTTATGGCCTTGCGGTTCATTGGAAAGTCCACCAACTCAAAGACGCCATACTCTCGGATGGCATCGAGCTTAGCTTGGCAGGCAGCGCGCTACTACTCAGCGTCAGGGGCTGAGAAGGCCTCAAGCAGACTGGTGGGATCGGGCAATAGCAGTGGTTCACTGCGTGTGGCCAGGGCATACGGTGCAGAGGGAGGGTTGACCGCCACCATGGACATAGCGGAGTCATGAGCGAGATCGTGCTCATGAGCAAGTAGTGCCATGCCAGTGGCACAGCCAGGGTGACCCTCAGTGAGGCCGCAAGCACTCAGGCCGAGGGCCTTCGTGCCAGATTCACCTCTGACGACACTACGCGTGGGCGAGGCCAGAGGCGTCCGCCGGGTGCCAGTGTGTAGGGGTCCGACGGGACAGGAGGAATGGCCGCTGCCAACTCACATGCCGGTGTGGACTGCATGGCAAGTGCGTAACTAGAGGCTGGTGCGGCCTCAGCGGCCGAGGACAGACCCACGGCAGATGCGGGCACATCAGCGGCCGTAGGTGGAGATAGCTCAGAGCTAGACACGGACACGGACGCAAGATCAGGCAGGGCCTCAGACGAGGATGCGGGCACAGGATCGGGCATGGCCTCAGACACAGATGCGTACTCAGACATAGACTTTGACATGGGCGAGAGCAAAGAGGAGCCAGCCGCAGATGGGATGGGGCTAGGGGTGCGAATAAGCACAGCCTCTAGGGACAGCCCCTGGGGTGTCGGCGACGGAGTGACCACACTGGCCAGCGGCATTGTGCCAACCGTGACAAGAACCTTCCCCACACTACGTGGTCCTGCACACCCAGGGACATGAGAAGCACGAAGAGCATGGATGCAGGCAAGGTCGCGCAACGCAAGATGCTCGAAAAAGAGAGCATCACGGGAATCCATGAGGCGACGTCGCTTAGGGTCCTAGAATTGCCAAGCCTTCGACCGCGGGGCCACGCCGACAAAGGTGCAGATGCGGCCCTGTGGAGCGGTTGCTCCCCTACTGCTCTGGTGTGAACCAGACACAAGCAAGGGAGCCCCAGACACAAGCCAGGCGTAGATCCGCGCGATGCCTGTACCACAGTTTGTAGGGCGTACGGTGACCTCGAAGGGGACTGTGTGGAATACAGTTCCAGACCCAGGTCATGTACGCCATGCCCTCGAAGGCAAAGGCCTCAGGCATGGCGTTGTCGGTGCGCATGGCACGGACCGCGTCCTCCATGGTGTGGTTCCAGCGCTCCGAGACACCGTTCTGCTGAGGGTTGGCGGGAGCTGAGAGGTTGTGGAAGACACCAAGCTCGGTGAAGGAGCAGGCCATGTCCTCGAGGTACTCGCCGTCGTGGTCAGAGCAAAAGGTTTGAAGGCGATGATAGGACTGGCGTTCGGCCATGACCAGTCAAATGCGGACAGTGATGGCGGCATCGCTCTTTTGACGCAGACTATACACCCAATGCAAGCGCGTGAAGTCATCAGTCAATGTCAAGACGTAGCGCCCACGGTCCCCCTGAAACTCAACACGGAGCGGACCCATGAGGTTGGAGTGGACAAGCTCCAAGGGCCAACGAGCCCTGGATGAAGACGCAGGATAGGTGGACCGGTGCATTTTGCCTTCAGCACATGACAGGCACTATGTCGTAGGCGGCGCCTTGAAGGACGGCGCATCAAGGCCAAGAGCAGGCTAAGTGTGAATCAGCTTGTCGACAGCCCCCAAGTGGACATGAGAGAGGCATCGACGCAGGAGACGGCGGTGCTCGCGGGATAGAGTACTAGTGACAAAGACACGAGCCATGGGAGAAGGAGGAAAGGGAGGGGGCACTCGCAGAGGACCCAGAGATGGATAGAGATCATAGAGATCGATAGAGATCATCGATGACCGTCCCACTGAGGACAGTCTCCTGGGTGTCGTGCACAAAGATGCGAGCATCCGTAGCCATGTGCGTGACACCTAGGCCCATCTTGGTGCAAGCACGGACAGACAGCATGCTGAGCTCCAGATCAGGGACAAAGAGGATGTCGGAGATGTAGATGGGTCCATCGGGCTAAGTGAATTGCACAACTCCAAAACCCTGTACAGGGACCTCATGGCCAGCTACAGTGCGGACAAAGGAAAAAGCGCCAACGGGATGCAAGACGACAAATGCGTCATGACGATACGTCATGTGCTGGGTGGCACCAGAGTCCACGACCCAGGTGACATCCGTGACACGCGTACAAGGGGCAACGTGGCACTCGGCGACTGAACAAGGCACGGAAGCAGGGCGCTCGGCGAACGACACGTAAAGACGAACGCTGGAGCGTACATGAGACGCATGCAACCAAGACACATCATCAGGTCTGTCACGCACACACAACTGGGCATGGGGACCACCACAGGCAGCATCACACATTGACACAGACATCCCACAAGCTATAAAAACCCCCGGCTTAGTCAACTCACTCGCACCTCCCTCAGATGAGCGTAGGGCGAGAAGCTGTTGCAGCTCGGCAATTGTCATGTCCCGGTCGGTGAGCGCATGGGCGCGAGGGTCGGTGGAGGAGACTGTTATGCCGGCGGGTCGCTCAGGGACGGCTGAAGTAGTGGCGGCAGAGCGGGCGGTCACACTGGACGTCTGGCTCACGCGCGCCTCGTGCGCCTGCTACAGCCCGCGCGTGACCTTCGCCCAATCCAATGGGTAGCCCGTCACTTGAGTGCAGTCGAGGTAGCGATGGTCGCCTCCGTAGTTGAAGCACACAAGCTGGCGGCTCATCGTGCTCCGGAGCCGCTGCTACTGCTGTTGTTGCTACAGTCGCTGCTACTACCGCTCATGCCGCTATTACTGTGGCTAATGCCGCTCGCGCTTGTGCCGTTGCTGGTCCCACCGCAAGAGCCACTGGCTGATGACCTGTGACCCTTCTTCCCCTGAGCTAGTGCCGCTGTTGTTGTAGACAGTGGGGAGGAGGACGTGGTGGCAGCTGTAGGTGAAGCAGTGCTACGGCGAGCGCAGTTTTCTGCGTCCATACCGGCGACTTCCAAGAAGTGGAGGGTGGCCCAGCGTAGTAGGGTCCCATCGCTCCCCATGTCATGAAGTAGAGTCTGGTAAAAATTGCTGAAGACGCGTGCGTAGGCGGGGTGGATGCCGTAGAGGATGATCTGGAGGGCGGAGTACTGCACAAGGGCATCGTCTCCCAACTCCTCGTGGAGCTGGATCGCTCGGCGTTAGTAGTCAACTGCGGGCTCCAGAGCAGTCTGGCAGAGCGAGTTGAAGTCGCCGAGGCGCTGGGACGTCAGGACCAAGGTGGCGCCCTAAAAAAGGGTGACAGCCAGTGCCCACTCCGCACAAGGGTCAGCTCCCGAGCCTGTCAGTGGGACGCCAAGGAAACGATCGAAGTCCTTGGTGAAGTCCGGGGCGGCCTTTATCAGGCCGGAGGCGGCACGGACCGCCATCTATGTCTTGGCCGGGTCGAACGCCTGGTAGGGGGTGAAGTAGTAGGCGAGGACCCCCTCGCTCACGTCCCACATGCAAAAGCGCGACTCCCAGGACTTGTAGTTGTTCCCAATCTGGAAGACGGGCGGGTCTGACTCAAACCACTTGGATGGCTTGACCGTCGGCAGAGCGATAGCTGAAGCCACTGTGGGACCGGACATAGAGGAGGCAACCCCCTTGCCCACGTGGGCCCGTAGAGCCAATTCCTCAAAGCACAAAAGGCGGTGAGATAAGACCAGGCCGGCGCCAGCGCTGGAGCTTGTGCCCTGAAGGGCTGCATTTGCCTCACACGCTCTACGTCACGCATCTAACAGGAGGAGACGTGCTCGCAGCAGCTCCTCCTCACCCTCCTCTCCAGAGTTGGAGAGGATCACCACTACCTCATCAGCATTGTTGCCAAGAGCGGGGTGGCCCTCGCTTGGGTCTGTAGGCCGATGCTGCTGCTGGGGTAGTAAGCCCCTGACGAAGTCTTGCAGCTCAGCGACCTTCCTCATAAACGTCTGACGGCTCTCTTCCTGCAGGTCTGCCAGCGCGCGCACCTTGCGAGCCAAGGTCGTCAGACTGGGCGGCCGCTGCTGCTGCTGTTGTTGCCGCTACTGCTGCTGCTACTGCTGCGGCTGCGGCTGTTGCTGAGGCTCCTGCTGCTCTTGTTGCTGCTATTGTTGCTGCTGATGTTGCTAGTACTGCCGCTATGGCGACGATGGTGCAGCCGACGTTGGCCGCTGATGGAGCTGCCCTCGACACTTGTGTCGGTGGCGGCGCTGGTGGGGGTGAGTTTTGGCATGACGGTCAGGTTTTAAAAGGACAATGCTGGCGGTGGTGCCGGTGGTGCTGTCAGTGGTGCTGCCGGCGGATTTTCCGCGGCATGGCGCAAACACCTCGAACTTGCCGCGGAACAGCCACCGCGGTCGCGCTAATGCGGAACACAGACGGGTGCCACGAACTGCCGGGGCACCTCCATTAGTACGTTTTGCAACCACCGCGGATCTGCCACGACTGGCGATTGTGGAACTGGCACGGAACTGCCACGAACTCGTGACCGTGCAGCACCGTGGAGCACCGACGACGTGTTCCAGAACCGCCATGGAGTTGCCGCGGTGGGACGCCGCGGATCCGCGGAACACTACGGGTCTGCCACGTCACCGTCACTGCGGGGTGACGCACTTCGAAACGCCGCGGACAACCGCGGTACATCCGCGGCACCGTCGGCGTGTTCCGTTGTGGCCGCAAAGTTGCTGCATCCGCTACGGAGATCTCGTCTCCGCGGAGCACCGCGAATTTTCCACGGAGCGGATTCTACTATCGCGGAACGGGCACCGCGGTCGCACCAATGCGGAACACGACAGGGTGCCGAAAACTGCCGGGGCACCTCCATCAGTGCGTTTCGCAACCATCGCGGAGCTGCCGCGACCGTCGACCGCGGAACTGCCGCGGTACTGCCGCGGACTCGCGACCGCTGAGCAGCGTGGAGCACTACCGGCGTGTGCCAAAACCGTCGCGGAGCTGTCGCGATGCAACGTCATAAATCCTTGAAAGACCACGGATTTTCCACGGAGTTTTTAAGAAAATGGTCAGAGTTGTGGTGGGTCCTCCTAGGACCTCTCGCCGAGACACTGTGCGCTTCTGCTACTGCTACTCAAGGCAATGACTACAGTCTCTCACTGCTAATGGGGTTGCTGCGCCTCTGCTACGTAGTTTTGCCAGCACTGGCTCATTACTCTGATTCCATAAAAGACAGTTTCCTAGCACTGCTATTGCTGGCGTGGAAGCACAAGCCGGCCAGCTAACTCACCAGCACACATAGGTGGAGGTGAGAACAAGGGATTGGCTAGGGACACCAACAAAGTGTCATAATCTACAAACATTGAATTGTGCAGAGAGTGATGAAAACTAAGGCCTAGACAACCTAAATAGTGTCCTTGACCTAGTGGGTGCACACAAACGCGGCGCATAAGGGCGCACATTTTCTAACAGGACAAAACAGTGGCAAAAACATAGTTTTGGCCATAACTCCCTGCAGACACGTCAGAATAACAAGCCGTCTAAACCAGAACAGGTGCATCAACGAGAGATACGTCTTGATAGGTTGCAAGCCTGTGTGATGTCCCACAGCACGAGTCTAAATAAGAATAAAGTCTTCTGGGCGCCCGTCCGGCCGCCGGTCTTTTGCCGTTATAGTCATGTCAGGGATCTGCATGTAAATGGACATGAGCTGAGGGGTCACCATAAGCCATGTACGACACACACAACAACAGCCCTGCTGGGTGATGTCATCAGCAAAGGAGCCCTGCCGTTAAGTGACAACAATGATAGGGCCCTTCGAGCGGTTCATGCTTGTCAGAATCGCGATTAAGCAAAGTCCAGTGACGTCACAAGCGCTTAACCGCTCACAACGAAGGCTTTGGCACCAGCGAAAACCCTTCACTTGTATAGCGATATGTTGTGCAGCATCAAATGATGCAGATAGGTTTAATATTCAAACGTCATGGATTTTACTGGTTTGCGATATTAATTCACATATTCTTTAGAGTTTGTTCGGCAACTAATCATGATTGCCTTACCCCTCTGCTGATCCGTGCAGCAGGTCGAGCCATTGTCACGGCAAGGAGACGTAAACCGATAGAACAGCCGGCGATCTCTCGTTGCGATCGTTTCTGACTGGCCCTCGCTTTGGTCGTCGCCCAAATCCGGGCTCCCTTGCTCATGGACCCGGCAATGCGGGTCCTCACATTGGGACATGTGTTAAATCCGGGCCACGGGGTCAATTTGTCCATACAAGAATTTGTCTTGTAGTTGGCGTAGCGCTTCGGGCCAGACAGTGGCGCGCTATTTTTCTGGTTCACCCTTGATCAAAATGCAGAAGATTTTGGGTGAGGTTGGGAGTTGTTGGAATGCGTCGTCAACGACGGATTCCAAGGAAATCGGAAGGTGCTACTGACCTTCTTGCGCGCAATCGTTGAGTTCTATTGTTGAGTCATCGATTGTTTGGAAATTCAGTCTCGTTTTTGAGAAAAAGTGGTAGTATGCGCAGGTGGTGGAATAGATAAATGGACGCCGAATTTCAGGGTAAGTAGCTTCGACGACATCCGTTCTGCCTTAGCGATCGTGGTTGGAGTCACTGTGCGAACGTCGTATGAGGGCGAGTTAAGCCCAAAGATCGCCAAAGAACTCCCAACTGTCGCGAATCGAAGTGTTCGATAGCTTTTCGTGGGCGGTTGTTGAAGCCTTGCTGGGAGTTCCATTGTTGTTGCATGTGTAACGATGGAGATGGACATGCCACAATCCAGTCCTCGACAACATGGTGGCAACCCAAATCCCGATCCAACGGACGCGGTTGTGGCGCTCAGCAGGGTTTCAATTCATGCCAAACATTACAAGGGGCATGCCATTGGTGTCTAACTATCATCGGCGGCAGTCCAACGATAGTTGGACTTTCACCGATGAATTAGTGAAAAATCTGACGAGATTCATTCAAAGTGGTAACAAGAGCAGTATGTTGCGCGCAAAGTGTGCACAGGGTTACATAGTAACCTTGTGGCGTAAAGTTATCATTCATTCGGCCCTCAAAATGGAAATGAAGAGAAAAATCTCAAATTTTTTTAAAAAATTGAGACGATACAAGAACTACATTAATTCCTCGCAAAATGGAAAAGAGTACGAAGATCTTCTATGTACTTCAAAGAAGTCTACTATGTACGTTCCGTGTTATATTTTTTTCAATATTATAGGTATGAAAACATGAGTCAATTACAGGGAAAATCTTGCATTCATTAATATGTTATCGTGGAATGTTGGGTAATGATGAATCCTGTCTAGGCAAAAAGGAAAATGTGGGATTTGTAGATGAAAATTTCATACAAGAAAATTTAAATGAATGAAATATGTATTAATTAATTATTTTTATGTATTTTTTTTGCGTTAATCTACCGCAAATTGTTTTTCTCCTACCGTTTCGTTTCCGGGATCAGTTGTTTGGCTAGTCTAGCCAAACAACTGACTTGACTGGACGGAAAGCTTGGCTAAGCTTCCCGTCCAGTTCGTTGCACACAGCGTACTGTCCGTTTTTTTGGCGGGCTTGCTTGTCCGATTCCGTTTTGTCCGGTTCCTTCTTACGCGAAAAACCAGTGTTTGAACGCGGAAAAACAGCCTTTCCTGTCCGATGCCTCGCAAGGCATGAAGTCCGAGGAGCGACGCAGAGAGCGGAAACAATATTAAATTCTGAAAAAAACCTCCATTCACATCTCTGACCAATCACGATTTTTTTTTGCAGGAGAAACCGATCGTAAAAGGGTGACTATGTAACCCAAAAAATGAGCCAACGACGGCGACCAACGACTCCCAGCCCCACCCTTTCTCTTGTTGCTTCACGTGAACTGGACAACGGCGAAAAACCGTTCTGGAGGTAGATACCCCTTTCCCGCTGTTGGCGGGCCGCCACTGGACGCCGCAATTTCGTATTGGCGGCACATGCAACTGCACCTGCCCGGACAACCCTGCCCTCGGTATCACCAGGCAAGGTGGTGAACAGTGACGACGGCCGCACACGTCATCGCTTTGCGTGGGCGTGGACGGCCTTTCCATCCGACGGCAACGACGCTGACGGCACCAACGCTGACGCAACCACAAGCTGTGAGACAGTCTGGATTGGAAAACATATTGTTTCATCGATAGGTCGCCTTTGGAAATGCGTCGCCTACGGGAGGGAACATGTGCGTGCTCCTCACTGGAGGAACGTTCTTACCTGCACTGCACTGCAAATTTTGGAATGCGAACGAGGAAGGCGAATGTGGAAAAGGGCTAAGAAAATTGATTTGGAAAACGAATCAAACATGGTCCGGGCAGAAAATCGCTGCCAGCGAGGTATACGCCTGGAGAGGGACGCCCCGTGAAGACGCAACTCACCCACGCCAACGTGGCTACACCATTGCATGGCCACAACAGTCTCATCGAACTCAGCCCCCTTCAGGGATCGCTAATGAGGGAAGCCGGTTAGCTTTCAGCAAGCCATCCGGCTTTCTGAAAGTGGGGTGGCTTGAGAGCTGGGCACTCGCGTGCCCTGCCTGCT
>SZWC01006198.1:2024-35501 GCA_023375785.1 Penium margaritaceum
ATATAGATATAGATATAGATATAGATATAGACATAGATATAGATATAGATATAGATATAGATGTAGATATAGATATAGATATAGATATAGATATAGGTATAGATATAGATATAGATATAGATATAGATGTAGATATAGATATAGATATAGATATAGATAAAGATATAGATATAGATATAGATATAGATATAGGTATAGATATAGATATAGATATAGATATAGATATAGATATAGATATAGACATAGATATAGATATAGATATAGATATAGATATAGATATAGATATAGATATAGATAAAGATATAGATATAGATATGAATATAGATGTAGATATAGGTATAGATATAGATATAGATATAGATGTAGATTGATGAAAGTCACGGTCAGGCCATGATTGATCAGCGTGGAATCTCAAATGTCAGCTTTTGCTTCTTGCACGAACAGGAGAAACCAGAGACAATCTCATCAACTCCTAAGTGCAGAGAACTTGACGTGTGCTGACTACAGCCAAAGGAACAGTTGAGTATAAAATGAGCTGTTTTTATCCCTTATTTACCGTTGCCCTTGCATGAGTGTGTCTGAGAGTGTGTGGCATCGCTTGCTACGCTGGAGATCTCAACAATGCTGTGATCTCCAACATCAAGCAGGCCTGCTGTGGCCGCATCTCTCCTGTTATTATTTCTTCCGAAAGGTACTGGTGCTGTGTAGGATGATGTAAAGGGTCAGATAAACCCCTGCCCGAGCATCTCATTGAGCTGCTTCTTGAGTTTGGTCAGCTCATGATCGCTCATTTGATAGGTTTCCCTAACTGTCAGTCTACTGTCTGGCTTCAGTTGCGTCGCTCTTTTGGTACTTCTGTAAATTTCTGAGGTGTCGATGCCATCGGTGTTGCTTCGGCAGCTGCAATTTCTTTTGCTTTCCCTAGTTCCACGTGGACTAGCCACGCTTGAGCTCTGTGCCTTAGGTATCACTTGGCCACGTCTAGAGATGTTGGTTGGTGTTTTGTGTCTGTCGCAACTTCCTCTGCTACCTCTGCTTCTTCCCGCTACTGCCGTTGCGTCATGGGTTGCTCGACCAAAGGTAGGTTTAGGTTTCTGCCATTAATGCTGATATATACTGTTCTGCTACTCTAGTCAACCTACAGATTGTGCCGGTACAGGAAATCTCGCTCGAGGATGATTTCATGGTCACTCTTTGGGCAAGTCCTCCAGACCGTTATATCATTCAGATCTCCATTTTGCAGTCGGAGTGGTTCACAAAGTCGATAGATCTGCAGTCGTACGTTGATGGATTTTCCTTCAAAAACTCCCGGTTTGCTCCGGCTTCCAATCTAGCTTCCAAACCATGTCGTTGCTGACAAAAATGTGAGAAGATCCTCCATCGAGTAGTGTCGTTACTGTTTTGTGACTTTTACAATCTCTCAGTTGCACTTGTAATAGTATTGCCGGTTGGTCATCCTCGTACCCCTCGTCAAACTTTGCAATCTCAAAAACTCTTTTCTGCAGTGATGTGAGCCACTCAGATGGGTGATCGGTCGACACAGATTTTTCCGACCGAACAAAAGCTTCACCGTCTACTCCTGTCCTTTGCTATTTTCCAACTCCTCACTCTTTTTCTGCAACTCCCCCTCCTTTTGGGCTTGTTGTTGCCACTTTCGGTAGCAACACGAGATATGGCGTGGATATCTGCAATTCTAGCAGAGCCATTGATTGCACTGATTGGCGGCTTCGATCTCCATCGGGGAAGAGGTTTCCGCCAATTGCAACTTCCCTCCGCCACTATAAGGATTATGTCCTTGTGGCTAGAAAAGGCTACTAAAATGGATGCCCGTATCATTGATAATGGTCCGTGGCACGCCTTGTACCCATACAATTTGGTGTAGAAATAGCCACTGTTCCTTCTGCGATGACGGTGGTCGTTGTCAGGATGGAGTGTGAAAATTATGGAACATGGAAGCCATCATGAGGATGGTGTCATACCCTCTAGGAGTGGCGGGCAACCTCGACACAAAGTCCATGCTTGTGAACCGAGAGGCACCCAGCGTGAAGGTCACACGCCAAGCCCTTGGGATAAAACTCCCAACCCCCAGCCCCTTGGTGTGTGGGCCAACCGTTGAGATGTCACACGACCCTCTCCTAGCAGCAAGACCGCTGCTAGTGACCGAGGTTGCCGCCATGCAACTCTCCCGGCGGCGTTCACAACAAGGTATGCTGTGGAATACTTGTAGGATCGAATGGACGTGTGCAAGGCAATGCTTGGAAAGCAAGGAGATTTGGGCAAGAGATGAATCCTTCAGACTTGATAGATCAGTAAGAGACAATTTACAGAGTCTCTGGGTAAGATTGGCATGCCTAGAACAACCTCTAGGCTTCCTTATATACCAGCCCTTGTGAGCCAGCCGAAAGCTCCTCGGCGCTCCGAAGCCCTCTACCAAGGTACACTCATGAAAATAACACATGCATCATGTATTAAGCTCTGCGAGCTTTCCAACGCACCAAAGAATGCCTCAATTTGTAGAGAAACGGCTGAATTATGGCCATTTGAGTGCTCCAAACACTCAAACGGCTGCTGGCAGCACCGCCAGCGAGGGTCGTGGCCGCCCGAAGCGCCCTTGCTTGCAAATGCAGCTCCAGTCACCATCTTGAAGCGCCCGTGGACCCCAATAAACCCTGACTAATTGTCTAAGCATCCATCCAGGGACGCTTTGGCTACAGTGGGCGAGAAAGTCGCTCCCCCTTGTTCGGGTCAAACCGGTACTCCCGTCCATTTTCCGGATGCGCACCACCCAACTTTGCCCGGTCGTATCTTTCTCGTCCTTACACCGAATGACCTGGTTCTTGTGTCAAAACTGCACGGTTTTTTACGTATAATGCAATCATGGTCTCAAACAAGGTGTTTGATTCCATCAGGGTGATGGAAATGCCGCCTCAACTGGCGGGTCTCATAACATTACCCCCCCTCTGAGGCGCGCCACCCCGGTGCGCTCCCGGCAGACTCGGAAGACATCATCCGCACGACCGCTCTTGCTGTGGGGATCCAATAGTTCTGCATTCACAGGTATCTGCCCCCCTTTTCCATTTCGATGATGTGCAGAAAAAGCCTCACATGCATCCAAACCGCCACCAACACCGGTGGAGGAGCCGTTCCCGTGGTTGTAGTTGTTGTGATCCAGCAGCACCTTCATCCACCAAGAACCCACTTGGCTTTTCCGTGCTTATCTGCCAGTTGCAGCATCCACCGTTGCATCATGAGGAGCCGCATGACCCTCTCCTAGCAGTCGAACCACTGCTAATGACCGAGGTTACCGCCACGCAACGTCTCACCCTCACCTCGCCAATGAAGTGAGATCATATCCCATTGACGACCACAAGATTGCACAACCAATCCGGTTCCGGACTCCAGGCATGCAACCAGTCCCGGCCGATGAAGAAGACATAGTCATCCACTGGGCACGTACGAAAAACAGATCACACGCAATACCACCCACGTGGATAAGGTGCTTGACAAGAGGTATGCTGCACGCCACCAATATGGAAATCCGCCACATCGACCGAGGAGGCCACTAGATCCACAGAGAGGAATGCACGGATCGTCATCAGCCAGAGACCGTACAATAGGTGAGGAGGTCCAGACAGATCCAATCATAGGTCTTCACTCCTCCATCCTTCCAATGTGGTCGATGGCCCGCAACAATGTTGGACAGTTCCAAGTAGGTGAGAGCCTTAGAGAAGAGTGCATCTAGAGATTCAAAGATACGGCAAGCCGGGTTCCAAAAACGTCAGGCCCTCCATGGAAGTACTAAGGAAGGAACACATGCAACCCCAAGGTGAGACTTTGGACCCCTGCTAGTTCTCAGTGTACCAAATACAGGCTAAGGACTTCCAAACACGAGGGAGACAAAGGTCGGCGTAATGACCAAACCACGGATCATACGATATGACATTGCCTGGAAGAGGATCATGCGGAAGGTAGTTCCAAACTCATGTCATGTAGGAGAAGTCCTAAAAGACAAAGGAATTAAGGAGACCACACTTAGACTCCATGGCACGAACTACATCCTTCATGGTGTGGTTCTAGTGCTCAGACACCATTTTTTTGTGGCTTTTTAAGGGCGTGGAGCTCATGAAACTCACCACCACGATCCGAGTGGAATATGTAAATAATGTGACAAGACTGGCGCTCAGCCGTCACCAGCCAAGGGCTGATCGACAGGACGACGTCACTATTATGGAGGAGGCTGTAGTCCGACCGCACCCGGATGAAGTCATCACAAGCACAACGGAAATATATAGAGGGCCAGATGGACCATCAAACTGCACGACCCCAACTCCCTTGGTAGGCAATGACTGACCAGATCCCGTACAAACAGACCTGAAAGACCCAATGGGACCAAGAAGCACTAAGTAACTTCGATGACAGGTCATGTGATGAGTGGCACCGGAGTCGATGATCCATGTACATCTCGCGTCATGACCTGCTGTGGAAATTGAAAAACAGGTCACAGAACGCTCTACCTTTGCTAGATCCTTACTAAAGGACTTGGAATAACAACAAACAACACAAATGTGTGACTCATCAAGTGAGGTGGTGCTATCAAGTCCATCTTCATGGCAAGCCAATGCAGCTCCTCTCAAAGCATCATCACGGAAAACAAGCACAAGAGGACAAGCTGTCTGTGGACCATCCACTTGTGGCAACGCACTCACACATCCCTGAGTGCCAAGCGTCAGTAGCTGACGAATCTCCATGATGGTGCGATCCCGGGGGTTCTGGTCACCACCCCTGGCCAAGAAAGAGTAAGCCGCTGCTGCCTTTGTGGTCACAAAGTGGCCCGTCCGTGTGTCGCCGGAAATTTTCCACTCTGTGCGTGCCACCTAGAGGCCGCGCATGATCCTGGTCCATTTAAGGAGTTGCTGGCACTCCGTATAGCGGTGAACGCCTTCAAAGTTGTAGCAGTGGACACAACGTCTACCGCTACTACTCGTCGACTAATGCTGCTGCTGCTACTCTTGTCCCTTGTTACGTCTTTTTCCCCTTCTTCTCAAGGTTGCAAGGCCTTGAGTGTGGCTTCTCCTGGTAGAAGGGGAGGAGGAGGAAGCGATGGAAGTGGGACTGGAGAACTTGGGCAAAGGATTCGGAAGTATCACAATCACTGCTACAGCAAGTGGGCTCTGCTAATGGGAGACAATGGCCTCATGCGCCGTTGCCACCTGAAGGAAATAGCGATGAGCCAGGGGACTCAGAAAACTCAGAGGGGATGACATGGTCGAAGCCCAAGAATAGCTTAACGTGGTCTATGTGTACCACACCGGCTAAGCGTAACACACATGATGGTGACATACACAAAGGACCGAAGGCCATGTGTACATCACAAATAACTATCTTGAACAAGTAACAAACCACATGCCGAGTAGTCCATTGACCAGAATGTTAAACACATTTTGAAAATGACAAGAAATGTTTGGGCCATGATCACGTGAAAGAAAACAAGACATTTCTACAAATGAGATGCTGATTCAAACCGTCAAAGAATACAAAACTAATTTATAGGTTATCCAGTATCTTTACCTTGCATCTGTTATTTTTAATGTTGGACACGTTATGAATATTTATGTCCAGCTCCAAAAAGTGGGTAGAATATGGTCCTTTTAGGAAAATTGGCGATTACATTACTTTTGTGCGAAAATAGCTATGATGGAGTTTGGACGTGTTGTGGGGGAAATAGCATGGTTTTTGGGATAACTTACAAATATCTCTTGTCGCTTCACGAGCACAAAAATGTGTCCACCAGGTGAAGTAGCACACAAAACTGTCCAGACACTATACAAGAACACAATTGTGTCCACTCCACGATGTAGCACAAAAACATCTCCAATGCAAAAATTTCCAGCCACAAACTAGCATGCAAAAATGTCATCCTTGCTTAGATCGAGCTTCATAAGCCACAGAAAGCAAAAAATAATTTGGTTGCCTGCCTAAATTTTTCTTCCGATTTCTCTCTGTGAAAAAAAATTCGAGGAGGTGAAAACACACTCCAAAGGTGCCTCTCACTACGATGAATGAATACAACCCTAGGAAGAGAACTTCACACTTCTTGTATCATTTTGTTTACGGACTGGTCACGTAGGACTGGGAGGAAATTGTTTTTGCTTTTCAATGGATGGCCTCTTTTTTTTTATGTCTTAGAAACCAAGGTCTAAAATTCACAAAAAGCATAAACATTTGTCCTCCCAATCCTACTCGGAAACCAAAAAAAATTCTGTAAGTGCAAACTTCTCCCTAGATTTATATTCGTCAAACAAAGTGAGGCAACCTTTGGAGTGTAATTTTACCTACTCCAACATTTACTTACACAGAGAGAAAAGGGAAGAAAAATTTGACATGCCACCAACCTTTTGCAAATTTTTGTGGCTTACTTGGTTTCGTCTATGTCAAGAGGAATTTTTTCATGCTACTTCATGTATGCTGATACAGCAACCAGGTAGATCTGTGTTGTAGTTTACTGGGTGGAAAGATTTTTATGCTCGTATTTTCACCGTGTCACTTTGATAACCATGCAAAAACTGTATTGGACGAAATGCCGTATACTCCTCGCCACGAAGAATACGCCTGATTCTCCTTACATCAGAACAATAAGCTCCATCCGTCCAAACTGCCGAACAATAAGTCCCATCCGCCCCTGTCTTGGAACAATAAGCCTCATTTGTCCCTTTTACTCAGACGTGGGTTTATGGTGAAAAAACCAACTATCCTCTTGTTTCTCCAAAAGGTAGCATGTCGACAATGCATGGAATATGGTGTCGACATGTTGACGTCACGTTTTTTGTCCAACAATCACAAACCCCTCCATAAGGGGGGTTTTTGATTATTCAGGAGGTGGTTTTTGAGGAGTTTGCATGGAGGATTTCCATGCATTAAAAGGGAGCCTGTTGGACCCCACTCATGTGGGGCTCATCAGGCGTCCGTGTAAAACTAATATCCTAAAACCCCGGTTCTAATAAGAGTATGGGTTTGTTTATTTCCAACAGGAACATAAGATTAAATTTAGTGTAGAAGAAAACAAATGGAGAGTTTTTAAATCCCAATTCTTGGAGCGTCGGGGAAACCGACCAACACTCATCGGCCGGAAGCCCACCAACCACCAGTTCCAATGCGGCCCACAATTGTGAGTGGAACATCCCTGGCATACATCAGTCCCTTAACTCCGTGAATGGACATTTCTTTCCTTACATTTATGGCTTAATGCGCATCAACCTTGGGGGTTTTACACTGATCGAGCGACGGAACTTTGGCCACCTCCTGTGGCCAAAATTCCTGACCTCCGGTGTTCCGTTCCAGAAGGTTCTGACAACATCGACCACTTTCTAGGAATTTTCAACACAAGTGTTGTGAACCGTATTCATTTTTTGATACTGTTTGGAGTTTCATAGAATGATACCGTTTTAATGCCGTTCTCGATGGTGTTGGAACTTTATAAAATCGTGCCTCAATATGCTCAAAGATCCCTGACTTCTTGACTGACCTTCTTGAAGCGACCAACCACGACGCGACCTCGCACACGTTGTTTGGCTCAAGCGCCGAGGACCCAACATATACCTCATTGTGATCCTCATTGTTACATATATGCGCTCAACTTGTTCAAAACTTGTCATTGAAGTACACTTACTTCTTAATAAGAAATCTCCATTTGTCCCAATTCCTAAAATTGTCTACTTTATCGCACCTCCCACGTTCCGCTTGCTGTAACACTTGGTATCAGAGCGCAGCGGTGCTAGAGGCGCAGCCTACGGACTAACTAACAGGTGATAACCTTGCACGAGTCTTCAACACATCTCTACCATTCAGAACATCGTAGACCTCAAAACGACAACGGGTTACGGAGCGAGCAAACCGGGTGACGAGCAGCAATAATCGGTGAAGACTACGTCGATGGAGGATCAGCAGCACGTAAACAACAATTCCCTTCAGGCAAACCAGGCAGAAGCGGCAGCTTTCACAGCTCATGGCATAGTTCCGACGACCCCAACGGCCAACCCAGTGACGGACCCCTCGGGTTCGGCCGAGACGACACCTGGCGCGATGGGAGGCACCGGCCGACAAGCACGCATCAACGAATGTTAGTACAAGAAGTTGTTGGGACTCGAGAGCCTCAACACCCACCATGTCCAACAACAAAACACGACAATGGAGGAGCTTCTGAAATCCTGTGCGCATGAAGCAGTGCTCACAGAGAGAAATATTTAACTCTTGAGTGAATTTCAGATTTAACCGGCACTCCTTGAGCCGTTAGATCTTGCAAACTTAACAGGACTGACGGTCGGGATGTGGTTGAAGAATTTTGAGGTGTACTTCACCGCTGCCGGGGTCAACAACAAAAAAAGGAAGATTGACCTCGTGCCCTTGCGATGTCAATCTTCTCTTGTGTGGCACAACTTTCAGCTGGTGGTCTAACCTAGAGACCATCCAACGGAAGCAAGAGACCGTTGGAGCTGGATCACGTCTCGCGTGACCACTCTCACATCGTTGACCACAGGGGCTCAACCTCTCGAGCAGATCAATCCGACGTGGCATGACTCCCTGAAACCACTAGAGAATTTGATGGACTTCACGCAGGCCATGCTTGCACACTTTGGAAAAATGAACAAGAATTATGGCACATGGTACAGGCTTCAATGCCAACGTCAGCAGTCTAGTGTTGCGGGATACACATAACGTTTTTACAAAATCATCATATATGATCAATGGTGAGGAAGTCACGCACTGTATTTCTAGTGCACTCCTGTAGTGCGCCCTAACACCATGCACTAACACCATAAAATCCACAACAAGTGCACACAAACAGTGTGATCTCATACATTGTTTTTATATTTCTACTCTCTTTGCTCCTCTCAAACAAGAAATTTTCATTTTTCTTTATCCACACTTCCCACTCAATCCCTTCCCTTTTGTTCTCCCACTCTATATACATCCTCTCTATTTCTTAACCCATGTTTCTTTACCCATTTATCTCATTACCCATTTCTCTCTTTACCCATTTCTCTATGCCCCTATCTTTCCTTCCCTCTCTCTACCTCCAAACCCCTCTCTCTCTCTCTCTCTCTCTCTCTCTCTTTCTCTCTCTCTCTCTCTCTCTCTCTCTCTCCCTCTCTCTCTCTCTCTCTCTCTCTCTCTCTCTTTCTCTCTCTCTCTCTCTCTCTCTCTCTCTCCCTCTCTCTCTCTCTCTCTCTCTCTCTCTCTATCTCTCTCTCTCTCTCTCTCTCTCTCTCTCTCTCTCTCTCTCTCTCTCTCTCTCTCTCTCTCTCTCTCTCTCTCTCTCTCTCTCTCTCTCTCTCTCTCTCTCTCTCTCCCTTTCTTTATACCCCCTGACTCCTAATGCAATATTATTTTTTCATGGAATCACTCTTTTGTTTGTTCAAAAAATAATTTTTGAAAACAGTTATCTTGTTTGTTCATTTGTTCACGAGGGAAACATGTGCATTCAAATCGGACGTATACTAGTCCTGCATCTCTATTACGGTGATAGGTTTTTATTAAAGCATATTTGTTTGCGAGCCTATAGATTTCTTCTTTAGTAATTCATGTTACACACAGTTCGCGCTCACTCAGGCCGACCTATTTTACTGATGGGTCGTTTCCGCCGGTCGAAGATTGACGGCACACGTCATTTTATGATATGAACGAGCAGGATAGGCCGTCGTCTCACACATCCGATTGCCGCCGGAAGTCACAGGAGATCCTCATCCCGTTGCTAGGACCCCCCTAGTGCAAGGCACAATCTATATGGGTCAGTGCGATTCGAATGGATAAGTGCACTTATCACACGCTGAGTGTGCGATTCTGTAAAGTTCTTGTCTAAAATGATTTGAGATATTATCCATCGGGAACGGTACCCAGTTTCCAATGCTCAGAACTCCACAAGTCATACAAAAGATTTTTCTCAAGAATACATCTTGTTGTTTCTGTCGAGCTGGCTATTAGTCGTAGCGAGATTGAAAGTGGCTTCAGATAAGGACGCGTTTGATTAAATGAGAAAACTTCCTGGTGACAATATCTTTTGCGACGAGGGAACAATGAATGTCTGAATGGTTTCATCCGTCAAAAATATGTAGGATCTCATCTCTGAGAATTTGAGACGTATGGGTGGGTCAGCATGATATGCTCTCTTCAGAGTACAAACGATTTTTTGTTTTGTCAATAAGTCGCTGAGAACAAAGAAATTGCAAGAACTCGACATTGTTTCTTTCTATTGCAAGCACATATGTCAACAAAAGCAAAGTCCAAACTTGTCAAATTTCGGAAACGTTCCTGACGATTCCCGGGGGAATCTGCAACACAAACGGGACCTTCTAGAGGTTTTAGATTTGGAATCTCTTATCCTTCGGCAAATAGGTTTGTGGTTTCTAGATGCTTATCATGGACAAAACATGTCGGTAGTTTGCTGTGTCAAACTTCAACCCTATCTTTTGCGATGCAGCCATGTCAGAATTTGTCCTTTGCACACTGAGTGCGTGATAAGTGCACTTCCACAAATGTTTTGAGCGCACTCGCCACATGAACTACCCCAGTACACTGGGGGTATCTCTGGAAAAACTTCCGAGGACAGAAGCACAGAATCAGTCACGTCACTGCAGGCAATACCAAGCATATCGGCTATGAACATCCACTATTTTCGGCACACAGACGGCTGTCGAGAACGAATGAATTCCGGTCGGTAGCTGTTTGGAGCGACCGACCCTTCGGCTACAACTGCAGAACCAGCTTAAGGAACAAATGCGATTCACACCGTATGATTCCCTTTTTTATGTTGATAGCACACAAACACATCTCGGACATCTCTACGTCGTAAAGCCGATTATAGATCTTAAAGGTTACAAAAGGCATGAAAAACATACTCCACGCTGCTCAAATTTTTTGAATCAGTCTCCATATATGATTTCGTTTTTATGTTAGATAAATGTTTTGATCACACACTACTTGGCCCTTAATACGTTACAATAAAACTTAAAACTATAAAGAAAATTTATGTTACTTTACCTTAATAGTTTCATCTCTAAATTTAAAACTTATCATCCACATAAGACAAAATTGAAGACAAATGAGACAAATTAGCGCACTGAGTGTGCTTTTAGTGTACTTTTGTATGGTGACTAAGCGCACTAGCCACATACACTAACCCCACGCACTGGCGTCCCTCCTAAGAAGAGAAAATCTTTGCCACAAAAGACAAAAATATGTCCTTGTACACATGAGACAAATTAACACACTGATTACGTTCTTAGTGTACTCTTGTATGGTGACTGAGCGCACCGGCCACATACACTAGTCCGACGCACTAGGATCCTTCATCATAAGAGTACCATTTAACCATATAAGACAAAGCACAATGTGTGCTTGGACACATAAGACAAATCAGCACACTGAATGCACTCTTAGTGTACTTTTATATGGTGAGTGAGCGCATTTCCCACATACACTAGCCCCACGCACTGGGGTCCTTCCAAAAAATAGAAGTTTTTGGCAACATAGGACAAAACAATGAAGTTGTACCTGGACATATCAGACAAATGAGCACACTAAGTAAATTCT
Source organism: Penium margaritaceum (assembly GCA_023375785.1). Classification (NCBI taxonomy): domain Eukaryota; kingdom Viridiplantae; phylum Streptophyta; class Zygnematophyceae; order Desmidiales; family Peniaceae; genus Penium; species Penium margaritaceum. The sequence goes on from SZWC01006198.1 coordinate 13,611, forward strand.
TAGTATATGGTGACTGAGCACACTTTCCACATTCACCAGTCCTACGCACTAAAGTCATTTCTAAGAAGAAAATGGTTTGAGCATACAAGACAAAAGCACAATCTTCCTATACACTACTAAAGGAGTGTAGGCAGGGATGTAGAGAAATTCCTTTGAGGAGATCACACTTAAGGTACACACTAGAAACGGAGTGAATGAAATGACCACGATTAACCATACCTCAAAATCATCACCGACAGCAACTTCATCCTCAAGTTGCTTGGTTCCTACTACAACACCCTCAAGCAAGATATTTGGTGGGAAATCGCCATATTTGGCATCAAAGACGACCTTCCCCATATGATCGCAGCAGCCGATTGCATCAACGGTGCCAACTACAATGCTCAGATGCAAGAATCTAACGGCTGGCGACCCTAAATCCATTATTCCTATCGTGGGAGGGAAGTCACAGTTGGAGATCAACATCGTTGATCAACGCAATCAATGGCTATGATGGACTTGCAAAAATCCTGGGCACATCACACGCGACTGTTGGAAGCAGTAGCAGAAGGCCAAAAAGGGGGGAAGCTGAAGAGAAAAACATGAGGAGCCGGGAAATGGCAAAGGACAGGAGTGGATAACGAAGCTCCTCTCTGGTCAGAAAAAACCTGCGCCGAGCGATCAGCCATTTGATCGGCTTACATCGCCGTAGATGAGGGTTCTTGGGACTGGAAAGTTTGATGAGGGGTACAGGGATGACTGACCGGCGATACTACTACGAGTACAATTGAGGGGTTATCAAAGTTGCTGAATGGTACTGGATGGAGGAGCTTCTCACAGTTTTGTAAGCAACAACATTGGTCGAAAGCAAGGTTTGCAATCCGAACCAGGGTTGTTTGAAGGAAAAATCATTGACGAACAACTGCAGATCCGTCCACTTTGTGACCGTCTCTGAGTGCAAATCGGTGATGTGTACGATGTAATGGTCTTGAGAATTTGACCAATGAGCGACCAAAGAATTATCCTTGAACAAGATTTCCTGTACCGGCACAATCCACAGGTGGACTGGCAGATCAGTCTACATCAGCATTAATGACAACATATGAAAATTTTCTCTGGTCAAGTGACTCACAATGCAGAGACGGTTACGTGAGACAGGAGAGGCAGAAGGAGCAGAGGAAGTTTTAGCAGACCTAAAACGCCGACCGATATCTTTGGATGTGGCCAAGAGATATCTGCGACGCGGATCTCAAGCATGTCTAGTCCACGTGGAGACAGAGGAAGTAAAAAAAAATAGCAACAGGAGAGGTGACCACATTGGCCTTGGCAGTGACAAATTCAAATCCATTCTAGAGGAGTTTGCATCACTCATTGAAGAGTTCGGAAGGAGTTTTTCCTGAAAAACTGCCTTGAGAGCAAACTCCATCCTGAAGGAGCACAATGAACATCTCCAAAATCTTCTTGAGATTTCACAAAGAGAGAAATTCTTCTGACTTTGGTCACCGTTTGATCGTGCATTTAGGCCACATCATTGGTGGAGGAAGGATCACCATGGACCCAAAAAAGGTGGAGGCAGTCGCAGATTGGCCAACGCCCACAAATGTTCGGGACTTCCAGGTGTTCCTAGCCTTCTGCAACTACTTCCATTGATTTCTAAAGGACTATGTGCGGGTGTCAGCGCCAATCTCCGATCTCACCCGGAAAACCACCGAGTGGAATTGGGGGGACTGTGAACAAGAAGCGTTCAACTCTTTGAGAAACGCTCTGACCTCGGCGCCAGCCTTACAATTGGCGGATCCAATGGTGGATTACATCATGGCCACCGAGGCATCCAATTGAGCCATCGGAGCCATTTTACTCTAAGACAATGACGGTGGAGATCAACCGATCACGTACATGTCGCGAAAACTACGCGGACCGGAAATTAACTACGCACTGCACAAAATGAAAATACTTGCAGCCGTGCACACGTTCAAGACATGGTGGTGCTACCTAGATTCCGGTGATTCATCGTCCACACCGACCAGCACACCCTGGAATACCTCAAGATCTAGCCAAATCTAAGTCATCGACAAACTCGATAGATAGAGTTCCTCGGGTCTAACTTTGGCCACGACATTGAGTACCGCCCAGGAAAAGTAAATCCGGCGGATCCTCTAAGTTGGTGACCAGATTTAATGGCTGAGATCAGCACATTCCTCATCGAACGAGACTTGTACCTTGCGAGACTGTTTGCAAAGGGTTACGCGGAGTTCGACGGGTACGACAAGACCAAGTGCTAGTTCGACGACCCCTTCTGGCAACGACAATTCACTCTCCAGGTCTGCGTACCTTCGAACAAGGAATTAAGATGGATGAAATTGAAAAAGTGCCACAACACCGGCCCAAATGGGCACTTCGACGAGAACAAGAAGCTCAAGAAGCTGACAAAGTACTACTAGTGGGACAAGATGCGGACCGACATGGCGGCCTTGTACAAATTATGACACATCTGTTAGAGACAAAGATCGCGTCGCACGCGGCCATCCGTTTGGATGGAACCGTGGGCTAACATCAGCATGGACTTTGTGACAGGTCTGCCCGCTACATTTGAGGCATATGACGCCATCCTCATCGTGGTGGGTGGATTTTCTAGAATGTCACACTTCATCCCGAAAACGACCATTGTCACCGCAGAAGGAATAACACGGATGTTTCTAAATCATGTGGTTGCATGGAGTGTCACGTACCATCATCAATGACAGAGTCCGTCGTTTCACCATTTGTTTTGATGCAAACTGATGACACGCTACGACATTCGGATCCAGCTATCAAGCAACCAATCAGACTCTTGAAAAACTTCTCCAAACTTTATGTGAGCCACGCAGAAATGATTGGGTAACAAAACTGTCGGCCATCGAACTCGCATACAACTGTGCCACTTCCACCACAACTGGTGAAATATCTTTGAGATGGTGTACGGCAAACTTCTTGTCACACGGGCTGGATTACAGAGTCAGTGTAACATTCCCCTGGTTGACATTCACCACCGAGACTTTGCTAGCATCTGGGAGGAAACACGGAAGACCCTCGTGAAGACACAAGCAGCTACGTAGCGGGTAGCCGAGCAACATCATAGCAATGATGTGTTCAGCGCTGGCGATTGCGTCCTCCTCAGCTCTGGAAACATCAAACTCCAAGGATGGGACTTCACGAAGCTCAAACCCCTGTGGTTGGGATCGTTTGAGATCAAGCACATGCAAATCCCTGTCGTCGATTGATTCCGTCTCCCCGACAACATGGCAATCCACCCTGTCTTCCACAGTGACAAGCTCAAGCACTACCTAGACCCCAGTATGAACTTCCCCGGCAAAGACGTCACATCTCCACCACTTGTACAAGTGGACGGGGATACGGAGTACGTGATTGAAGATATCCTAGGATATTGACGTCGTGGAAAAACGACCGAGCATCTGGTCAAGTGGCACGGCTACAACGTCATGCACAATAACTTGGAGCCCTATGGCAACCTCCAATACGTCAATCATCTGATCGACGGCTACTTTCACCGGAACCCGCCTACGTCTCCAAGCGCACCAGGACATCGTGGCTAAAATGGTGGGAATTTTTACATCCTGGACGTACACGAGTCCCTAAATCTTACGCGTGGGCATTTCTGTCATTATATTCATGGCCCACCGCACGGCGTTTTCAGGACTTTTATGCCGTTTGGCCGAGGACATTTTGGCCAGCTGTCCCGACCTCCAATGTTCCGTTCCAGAAGTTTCTGACAACTTCTACCACATTCTAGAATAGTTGACAGAAGTGTCACAAACCATATTGATGTTTCGATATCGTTCGGTCAAATCCTTAATGAGGCTCGACTTTTATGAAGAAGCGTCGTGATATTCTTGAAGTCCCCCGATTTCTCGGCGGAGCTTCCCAAATCCACCACTCACGACAAGACCTCGCATGCGTCGCTCGGCTCGAACGCCGATGACTCGACTTATGCCTCATTCTCATTCTTGGCATTGTACATATTTGCTCGACACACTTGACAATTGTCATTGAAGTACACGTACTACTTAATATGGATTATCCAACTGTCGTCTTTTGTGCCGCACCTCATCCCTGTGAACCAACTACGTTCCGCTTGGCATAACAGACAGAAGTGTCGCGAACAGTATCGATGTTTATGATACTGTTCAGTCAACTTCTTGATGACACTGGACTTCTATAAGACTTCGCCTTGTTATTCTCGAAGCCCTCTTACTTCTCGGTAAAGGTTCTTGAAGCGACCACCTACAACAAAACCTCACACGTGTCGCTTGGCTGGAGCGCCGAGGACCCAACATATGCCTCATTGTGCTTCTTGTTATTGAATATGTACTCTCGACTTGTTCGAAACTTATCATTGAAGTACACTTCATGCATGAAACAAGTTATTCATTTTTTCAATTCCTTGATTTTTCTATTACCGTGCACCTCATCCCTGTGAACCATCCACGTTCCACTTGGCATAACAGTGAGGGCCTCGATAAGATTGGACTTGGTCCATGGAGAGGTGGCTGTGTTTGATGGAAACTGGGCAGCCCTCAGGGAGGTGATCGGGCTCACTAAGAGCCACCTAGGCAGGACCAACTGTTTGTGAGAGGGAGTTGCAGGTTGCACAGACAGAAATTACACAAGCAAATGTAGGTTTGCAGAGAACGCGAATGTCTGAATCGACTCTTGAGTGAGAAAGTAAATCATCACAGCTTTCTAACAAGCCTTTATATGCCTCATTTGGCTAAGGGAGCACTGAGATCCACTCTGTCAAAGCTCACCCTCTAGCACACTCCTAGCCTAGCGGGATGAGCAGCAGTCACCTTGTCACACAAGAGAATTATGTCTCTCACGGCCTGCACGGCTAATAATCGTACACTAGTCCTTCCTTGAATTCTCTTGGAAGTCTTCCAGCCATCTTTTCTCCTTGAAGGCCGCTCTCAGCAGTCCTGGCCAATAATACTGCCGCCATTTGAGCTCAAAGTGCTCAGGTCGTCACTTGAACCCGACCTATGATCTCCAAACTTTTGGAAATCCATATCTCACTCAAACGGACTCCAAATCGAGTTCCATAAAGTGCGTTAGAACCTGTGAAACATCCTCTATGCAACTGTCATGCCAGATGATTTTTATCGAGCAACCTATTTTTGTCACTTTCTGGCACTCTCATATCCATCATTCTCCCACTTTGCGAGAATAAAAATCACACAAGTCCGCACTGTCCCCTGAGCTGCTGAAAGTGGTGCGCTGCCAGCGGCTTGGTCAGGAAGTCTGCCAGAATCATGCTTGAAGGGCAGAACTTGATCTTCAGCACCTGCTTTGCCACGAGCTCGCGGATGGAGTGGTACCGCAGGTCGATGGGCTTGGTGCGGGCGTGAAACTCTGCGTTCTTGGTCAGAGCAATGGCGCTCATGTTGTCACAGTAGATGGTGGTCGCTGTGGTCTGCTGGTGTCCAAGGCTTGCCAGCAGCTCACGCAGCCACACGGCTTCCTTTGCTGCTTCACTCAGGGCGATGTACTCTGCTTCGGTGGAGGAGAGGGCAACGCACTCTTGCTTCTTGCTCCTCCAACTGATTGCACCTCCCCCGAGCACAAACACGAACCCACTGGTCGACCTCCTTGTGTCCAGGTCACCTCCCCAATCTGCGTCGCTGTAGCCGATGAGGATGGGGTTGTTGTTGCTGTTAAAGGTAAGGCAAAGGCTGCTGCTGCTGTCGAGGTAGCGCAGCATGCGCTTGACCGCCTCCCAATGCGGCACGCCCGGATTCACGCAAAACTTGCTGACAACTCCCACTGCTTGGCTGATGTCGAGGCGCGTGCCGACTGCTGCGTACATGATGCTCCCAACTGCTGCTTGGTACGGCACTGCTTCCATGCGGCTGCTCTCTTGAATGCCGCGGGGAGTCTGCGTCGTGCTCAGCTTCGCTCCCACTTCCAGTGGTGTCGCTGCTTTGCGCGCTCCTGCCATGTTGAAGCGCTTGATGATGTCGCTCACGTACGTGCTCTGCAACAACTCCAAAGTCTGCTGCTGCCGGTCGCGCTTGACCTGAAGGCCAAGGTAGTAGCTGAGTTCTCCCATGTCTTTCATGTCGAACCTGGCAGCAAGGGACTGCTTCACATCATCCAAAAGAGAATTAGAGTCAGATGCAATGAGCAGATCATCAACATAGAGTAAGATGATGACCTGGCTTGCCTCTTGTGTGCGCCCATAGACTGCATTGTCAGCTTCACTGCGCACAAAGCCAAGGCCAGCCAGCTGCTCATCCATCTTGTGGTACCATGCTCGTGGTGCTTGCTTCAGGCCGTAGAGGGCCTTCACAAGCTTGCACACCAAATCCTCCTTTCCCTCCACCACATACCCCTCCGGCTGCTCCATGTACACATCCTCCTCGAGGTCACCATTCAGAAATTCACAAGTCACATCCATTTGGTGCACCTCCCAGTCCATAGCAGCAGCAAGAGCGAGGATCGCTCGGGTGGATGGAAACTTTGCGACAGGTGCAAATGTCTCATTGTAATCCACACCCTCAGTCTGCGCATACCCCTTTTGCAACCAACCGTACTTTGTACCTGAGCACCTTACCATCCGCACCACGCTTGCGCCTGAAGATCCACCGGCATCCGATCACCCGGCTGCCACGTGGAGCTTCCTCGAGGGTCCAGGTGCCGTTCTTCATGAGTGCACCATACTCCTTGTCTGCTGTGGCACGCCAATCTGCCGCCTCTGCGCTACGCATGGCTTCAGTGAATGTGGCTGGGTCATCGGTGACTATGAGGAAGAGAAGCTCGAGGTCAGATGACTCCGCTTGTGGTGGAACGGTGCACAGGTTCACCAGCTCCTCCAGCGGCCTCTGTTTGTTTGCGAGGCGCTCGGATCGCCTCAGCGGCTCCCCGCTATCCTTTGCACCTTTGTTGAGGCGTGCGGACCGTCGTGGCAGCTGCTGTGCATTGCTTTGCTGCTCCTCCTCATCAGATTCTGCTGCCGACTCCTCCTTCTCAGCTCCCTCCACCTCCTTGTCGTTGCCGCTGTCACCGCCATCTTCCGCACTGTCCTCTTCTGCTACCAGTACTTCTCCCACTTCTGGTACAAGTGTGGGAGCAAGCGGAACTATCGACATAGGGCTCCATGTCCAGCCCTTCACGTCCTCTTGGAAGACCACGTCACGGCTGCGGATGATTTTGCGTGCGGCAAGGTTGTAGAGGCGGTATCCCATGGTGTCGTAGCCGAGGAAGGCGGCCTTCACCGACTTTGCGTCCAGCTTGTTACGGCTGCCGGCAGGCACGTGCACAAATGCGCCACACCCAAAGACTTTCAGGTGCGACACTGTTGGCTTGCGTCCCGTCCACGCCTCCTCCGGTATCATCAGTGGCACGGCGTGCGTGGGACTCCGGTTTTTCAGGTACACGGCAGTGTTGACCGCCTCCGCCCAAAAGGTTGGCGGGAGCTCCGCGTCTTTGAGCATGCTACGAACACGCTCCATGAGCGTGCAGTTCGCGCGTTCAGCCACGCCGTTCAGCTGCGGTGTTCCAGGTGGGGTGACCTCGTGCCTGATCCCACGACGCTTGAGGAAGGTGCGGAAGTCGTTGGAGAGGTACTCTCCTCCACCATCGGTGCGAAGCACCTTCAACCGCTTGCCACTCTCATTCTGTGCAGCAGCAATCCACACCTTGAAAGCATCAAAGCACTCATCCTTTCCAGCCAGGAACGACACCCACGTATTCCTCGACTTGTCATCAATGAACGTGACAAAGTACAACTTGCCAGACAAGGATTGTGATGGCCTGGGACCACACAAATCAGAGTGAACGAGGGAGAGAAGCTCAGTCGCGCCCTTCCCTTCCCCTGTGAAAGGAGAGCGGGCTTGCTTCCCTTCAATGCAGCTCTTACAAGCCGATGCACCAGGCTGCTTCACCCCCTTGAGCTCCAGGCCGCGGACCATCTGCTGCATGGAGATGATGGCGGCAAAGCCGAGGTGACCGAGCCAGCGGTGCCACAGGCCGATGTCATGTTTTCCCTCTCTCGCCGCCAACGCTGAGTCGGCTTCCTTCTCCGATGCCACGTAGAGGCGGTAAAGGCCATCCTCCTTGTCCGCTTTTGCAAGCACACGCCCTGCACTTGCAGAGATGGTGCATCCACCATTCTCGAAGCAAACCTGCATGCCTTCGGAGATGAGAGATGAGACAGAGAGGAGGTTAGCTGCCAGCCCCGGAACATGGAGCACCCCCTTCACATGACGTTCCACATGCTTGCCCTCAACGGAAGCACAAAGCACAATCTCACCCTCCCCAACCGCCATTTGCACATGGTTGTCCCCCATGTACACCTGACGAGGCTCAATGAAGGTGTAGACAACGAACCACTCCCGGCGACACGTCATGTGCCACGTGGCTCCCTAGTCGATGATCCAGAACAGGGCGGTGTTGTCGGAGACGTGCAGGACCCGGATGGTTGTTACGAATCCACTCTCCCAATCTGCGGTGTTCGCGGAAGCTTCGGACTGTTTTCCCGCTCCCAGTCCAGCCGCAAGGTCCGCCTTCTTCTTCCAGCATTCGCGCGCCCAATGGCCCGGCTTCTTGCAGTAGTGGCAGTTCCCCTTCTTCTTTCCTCCTCCGCCGTTGCTCCTGGTTGATGCAGCACTGCCCCCATGAACAAAGTTGGTGATGAGAGCGACGTCCAGTCCGCTTCTGCCCTCCTCTCCCTTGCGCCGCTCCTCCTCAAACAGCAAGCTCTCCTCCACATTGTTGAGGGAGAGCTTGTCGCTGCGCTGGTCCAGGGCAACAATGAGTGGAGTGTAGCTGGTAGGAAGGCCAGAGAGGATGGTTAGCATGAGCACACGCTCCATCCATCCATCTTCACAGTGTCAAAGCGACGACGCAGCTGCATATTCATGAGGATTGACTTGGAAGCATAAGTGGACTCAAGCTTTTTCCAAACCTCCTTTGGCGTGAGGATGCCACGGACGAGGAGTTGTTGCCGTTCGGCGAGGTGGAGGTAGATGGTTGCGAGGGCGCGTTCACGCTTCTCGCGGTAGGTACGGGCCACGACAGGGGATAGGGAGCTTTCTTCTGGTTCTTTCTCCTTCTCATCCACCTGGCTCCAGAGACCCTTCTCCATCAGTACCATCTTCATGTTTTTGCTCCAGTTGAAGAAGTTCTTGCCTTCGAACTTGGCGATGTTGACGCCGGCCACCACAGAAGCGGATGTCGCCATGGTATTGCAACGTTCAGCCCACAAACGGCTCTCTCACACAACAGGGTGCAACGAATGCCTCAAGGATAAGACAAAGCCTTGTTCTAGCTCTGATACCACTGATGGAAACTGGGCAGCCCTCAGGGAGGTGGTCAGGCTCACTAAGAGCCGCCTAGGCAGGACCAACTGTTTGTGAGAGGGAGTTGCAGGTTGCACAGACAGAAATTACGGAAGTGAATGTAGGTTTGCAGAGAATGCGAATGTCTGAATCGACTCTTGAGTGATAAAGTACATCATCACAGCTTTCTAACAAGCCTTTATATGCCTCATTTGGCTAAGGGAGCACTGAGATCCACTCTGTCAAAGCTCACCCTCTAGCACACTCCTAGCCTAGCGGGATGAGCGGAAGTCACCTTGTCACACAAGAGAATTATGTCTCGCACGGCCTGCACGGCTAATAATCGTAGACTGGTCCTTCCTTGAAGTCTCTTGGACGTCTTCCAGCCGTCTTTTCTCCTTGAAGGCTGCTCTCAGCAGTCCTGGCCAATAATACTGCCGCCTTTTGAGCTCAAAGTGCTCAGGTCGTCACTTGAACCCGACCTATGATCTCCAAACTTTGGAAATCCATATCTCACTCAAACGGACTCCAAATCGAGTTCCATACAGTGCGTTAGAACCTGTGAAACATCCTCTATGCAACTGTCATGCCAGATGATTTTTATCGAGCAACCTATTTTTGTCACTTTCTGGCACTCTCATATCCATCAGTGTTACGTCCCTGACGTACACGAGTTCTTGAACTCAGCAAGCGGACATGTCAGTCCTGACATTTATGGCAGAACTATGGCACAACTCTGTGCCAGCAAATTGTGCCAGAGTTGTGTCAGAGTTGTGCCAGAGTTGTACCAGAGTTGTGCCAGAGTTGTACCATAGTTGTGCCAGAGTTGTGCAAGAGTTGTGCCAAAGTTTTGCCAAAGTTGTGCCAGAGTTGTGCCAGACATGTGCCATAGTTGTGCCAGAGTTGTGCCAGCGTTGTTCCATAGTTGTGCCAGAGTTGTGCCAGAGTTTTTCCAGAGTCGTGCCAGAGTTGTGCCAGAGTTTTTCCAGAGTTGTGCCATAGTTGTGCCAGAGTTGTGCCATGGTTGTCTCAGAGCTGTGCAAGCGTTGTGCCAGAATTGTGCCAGAGCTGTGCAAGAGTTGTGCCAGAGTTTAGCCAGACTTGTGCCAGAGTTGTGCCAGAGTTGTGCCAGAGTTGTTCCAGAGTTGTGCCAGAGTTGTGCCAGAGTTGTGCCAGAGTTGTGCCAGAGTTGTGCCAGACTTGTGCCAGAGTTGTGCCAGAGTTTTTCCAGAGTTGTGCCATAGTTGAGCCAGAGTTGTGCCATGGTTGTCTCAGAGCTGTGCAAGCGTTGTGCCAGAATTGTGCCAGAGCTGTGCAAGAGTTGTGCCAGAGTTTAGCCAGACTTGTGCCAGAGTTGTGCCAGAGTTGTGCCAGAGTTTTTCCAGAGTTGTGCCAGAGTTGTGCCAGAGTTGTGCCAGAGTTGTGCCAGAGTTGTGTGAGGGTTGTGCCAGTGTTGTGCCAGAGTTGTGCCAGAGTTGTGCCAGAGTGGTGCCAGACTTGTGCCAGAGTTGTGCGAGAGTTGTGCCGGAGTTGTGCCAGAGTTTCTCCAGAGTTGTGCCAGCGTTGTTCCATAGTTGTGCCAGAGTTGTGCCATAGTTGTGCCAGAATTGTGCCAGATTTTCTCCAGAGTTGTGGCAGAGTTGTGCCAGAGTTGTGCCAGAGTTGTGCCAGGGTTGTGCCGGAGTTATGCCGGAGTTGTGCCAGAGCTGTGCCAGAGTTATGCCAGGATTGCGCCAGAGTTATACCAGAGTTGTGCCATAGTTGTGCCAGAGTTGTGCCAGAGTTGTGCCAGAGTTGAACCAAACTTTGTGCCAGAGTTGTGCCATAAATGTTTACACCGATCGGCCAAGGGAATTTTGGCCACGTGCCCCGAACTCCGGTGTTCGGTTCTAGACTGGTTCGACCACTTTCCAGATGGTCGACATAAGTGCCACAAGTTGTATCAATACTTTTATACAATTCAATCAGCTTCTTAACAATGTTGGCCTTAACAAAATCCGTGCCTCAGTATTCTCGAAGCCCTCTGTCTTCTTGACGGAGCTTCTTGAAGCAGCCACTCACAATGCGACCTCGCACGCGTCACTCGGCTCGAGTGCCGAGGATCGATCACAGGCCTCATTGTGATTCTTGTCATTGTATACTTGTGCTCGACTTGTTTAACCCTTGTCCTCGAAGTACATTTTTTTCTCAATACAAATCATCCATTTTATCCAAAACCTCAAATCGTCTTTAGCTCTGCACCTCATCCCTGTGAACCACCTATTTTCCGCTCGGCGTGACACTTGGTATGAAAGCGCAGCAGCGCTGGAGGGGCAGCCGACATATAAACTACCAGGGGAAAACCTCACATGAGTCTTCAGCATATCTCCACTGTTAAAAAAATCACAGACCTCGCTACGACAATGGTAAGCGGAGCGAGCGCACCCAGCGATGGGAAGCAGTAACCGGCAAAGACTCCGGCGATGGAGGATCAGCAGTACGTAGACAATGATGCTCTCCAGGTCAACCAGGCAGCAGCGACAGCTTTCATGATGAATGGCGTAGCACCAATGACATCGACGGCCAACCTGGTAACGGACCCCTGTGGCTCGACAAATCCTTCGCCTCCGCCGCTGCTCACCAGGTTGACACCTGGCGCAATGGGAGGTGCCTGCCAACAAGCTCGCATCAATGAGGACTTGCACCAGAGATTGTCAGGACTCAAGATCCTCAACACGCATCTGCTCCAACAACTCAACGTGGTGATGGAGGAGCTTCAGAGTTACCGTTCCTATAAAGCAGTGCTCACCGAGAGAAATGTTCAATTCTCGAGTGAATCCGATTCTACCGGCACTCCCTGAGTCGTTCGATCCTGTAAACTCAAAAAGACCAACGATCAGAATGTGGCTGACGAGTATGGAGGTGTACTTACTCGCTGTTGGGATCAACAACAAAGATAAGATGATCGATCTCGCCACCTATCGTGGCACGGTCTCCGACTGCCGTTGGATGGCCTAAAGACCATCCAACGGCAGTCGGAGACCGGGGGAGCTGGATCAACAGCCTACGCGACTGCTCTAACATTGTCGATCGTGGGCATACTACCTCTCGAGCTGATACATTGGACGTGGCATGACTCCCTCATCTACCAAAGACATGGAACGATTTCGTACATACCATACTCACCTGTATTAGAAAGATGAACAAGAATTCTGACACATGGTACAGGCTCTAACGACTGCGTCCGCAGTCCCACGTGGTAGAGTACATGTGGCGATTTTGCAAAATCATTACCGGCAGCAAAATCGTCCTTGATGAACTCTGTTTCTACAATAACAACAGCCTCAAGTGAGATGTTCAGCGAGCAATCACCATTTTCGGCATCCAAGAGGACCTTCTATCAATGATCATAACAGCTGATTGCATCGACAACATCCACTACTGCTGGGGTACAGGAATCCAACCAGTGGCGACCTTCAAACCATAATTCTTATCATGGAGGAGGGAAGTTGCAGTTGGCAGAAATCTCGTCCTTGATAGAGATTGACGCCGTTCATCAATGCAATCAACGGCTCTGCTTTACTTGAGGCAAGCCGGGTCACATCTTGCATGACTGCCGGAAAAGGCAGCAATAGGCCAAATGAGGGGGAAGCCGCGGAGAAAAATGAGGAGTGGAGAAATGACAAAGGGCAGTACTAAATGGCCAAGCTCCTGTCCAGACAGAAACATTTGCACCGACCGATCCCCCATCTCTGAAGCTCATATCGCCGCAAGACGAGGGTTTTTGAGATTTCAAAAGTTCGATGAGGAGTATGAGGACAACTAACTGACAATACTACTACCAGTACAACCGAGGGGTTGTAAAGGTCACAGAACCGTACCGACACTATTGGATGGAGGAGCTTCTCACAGTTTCATAAGTAACTACATGGTTTGGAAGCTGGGTTTGCAAAATGAACCAGGGGTATTTGAAGGAAAAACCGTCGAGGGACCACTGCAGATCCGTCGACTTCGTGAATCTCTCTTTTAGTGCAAATTGGAGATCTTCAGGACGTAAAGGTCCAGAGGACTTCCCAAATGAGCGGCCACAATATCATCTTTGGGTGAGATTTCCCATAGCGGCACAATTCGCAGGTAGACTAGAGTAATGGATCAGTCTACGTCGCAAATCACCAAAAACGACATCTGCCTCTGCTCAAGCGACCCATCATGCTGCGGCGGTTACGGGAAGCAGCAGAGGTTGGAGCAGCAGAGGACGTTGCAGCAGTTGCAAAACACTAGCCGGTATCCTCGGACATGGTCAAGAGATATCTACAACGTGGAGCTCAAGTGTGGCTAGTCCATGTGGAGACAAGGGAAGCACAAGAAGTTACAACAGCCGAGGCGTCTACATCAGCCTTGACATCTGAAACATTCACAACCGTTTTAGAGGAGTTTGCACCACTCATCAAGGAGTTTGAGGGATTTTTTCCCGACGAACTATCCTAAGAATTACCTCCACAATGAAACATTGACCACTGGATACACCTGAAGTCAGGCAACAGACTGACAGTGAAAGGGACCTTTTGGATGAGCGACCACGAGCTGACCAAACTGTAGGAGCAGCAGGACAAGATGCTCGGTCAAGGGTTCATCAGATCCTCCACGTCACCCTACGCGGAACCTGTGTTTTTGTAAAATAAATCAAGGGAGATGCAGATGTGCATGGATTACAGAGCATTGAACGACATCATCATCAAGAACCACTGCCCTCTTTCGCGAGCGGAGGAACTTCTCGACCAACTCTGCAGGGCCCAGATTTTCACCAAAATCGACCTACACAGCGACTATCATCAGATCCGCATGTCTGATAAGGACGTCAAGAAGACTGTCTTCTGCACCAGATAGGGACACTCCAAGTTCACGACCGTGCCGTTTGGACTCACAAACTCCCGTGCAACAATCATGACAGCGATGAACAGCATTGTTTACCTGTACCTTGAAGACTTTGTTGTCATGTATCTTGACGACATCTTGGTGTAAAACCGCACCTCGGAGGAGCACAATGAACATCTCTTAAACGTTGTCGAGATTTTACAAAGAGATAACTTCTATGACAAACTCTTGAATTGCAACTTCGGTCAATCGAGTTTCTGGGCCACATCATTGGTGGCGGGTGGATCACTATGGACCCCAAAAAGGTGGATGCAGTCACTAATTGGCCAACGGCAACCTATGTTTGGGACGCCCAAGTATTTTTATACTTCTACAACTATTACCGGCCATATGTAAAAGACTACGCTTGAGTATCAGCGACGCCTCCCACTACGCCATGTGTCCTCTCAATGGACTGCGGCATGGGTGAAGGGTTTGCCGAGCCCGATGGATCCGTCACCGGACTGGCCGTCGGGTTTGTTGGTGCAGCACAATTCACTTTGAAAGTTGTCACTGCCGCCTGGTTCGCCTGGAGAGTGTCGTTGTTCGCGTGTCGCTGATTCGCCATCGCCGGAGTACTCACCCGGGACTGCTACTCGTCGCTGGGTGCGCTCGCTCCGTTCACCGTTGTTGTCACAAAGTCTGTGATCTTCTGAACAGTGGAGATGCACCGAGGACTTGTACAAGGTTGTCGCCAGGTAGTTAATGTGCCAGTTGTCCCTCCAGTGCCGCTGCGCTTTGATACCAAGTGTTATGCCGAGTGGAACAAAGGTGGTTCACAGGGATGAGGTGTAGGACAAAAGACAATTCGGGTGTTTGGGACAACTAGATAAATTGTATTAAGAAGTAAGTATACTTCTATGAGAAGTGTCGAGTGTGTCGAGTACATACATACAATGTCGAGAATGAGAATGAGGCATAAGTTGGGTCATCAACCTTTGAGCCGAGCAACGCGTGCGAGGTTGCGCCATGAGACGGGTTCAAGAAGCTCCACCAATAAGTCGGTGGGCTTCTAGAATATGGCGATGCTTCTTTATAGAAGTTGAGCGTCATGGAGAAATCGACCAAACGACATCGAAACATCGATATGGTTCGGAACACGTCTGTCGGTCATTCTAGAATGTGGTCGAAGTTGTTAGAAACTTTTGGAACAGAACACTGGAGGTCGGGACAGTTGGCGAGAATGGCCTCGGCCAAACGGCGTAAAAATCCTGAAGTCACCGCGCGGTGGGCCATGAATGTATTGACAGAAATGTCCACGCATGAGTTTCAGGAACTCGTGTACGTCAAGGACGTAATACTGTCAACCATTCCGGAATGTGGTCGAAGTTGTCAAAACCTTCTCGAAGGGAATACTGAAGGTTGGGACAGGTAGCCAAAATTTCCTCGGCCGATTGGCTTAAAACTCCTGAGGTCGACGTGTGGTGGGTCAGCAGTTTAAAGACATAAATGCTCACTCATGGACTTTAGGGACCCGTATACGTCATGGACGTAACACTTTCTTCCTATTTAGCCGCAAATCCTGGCATGTAAGCAGACGCTTGCCAGTGAAGGCGGTAGTATCCATCAATCACATGATTGATGTCTTGTAGGTTGTCGTAGGGCTCCCAGCTGTTGTGTGCAATGTCGTAACCGTGCCATTTGACCGGGTACTTGGTTGTTTTTCCACGGTGTCAATGTCCGAGGATGTCTTCAATCATGTATTCCGTATCCCCGTCCACATACACTAGAAGTGGAGGTGTGACGTCGCTGTCGGGGAAGTTCTCTTTGGGGTCCTGATAGTGTTTGAGCTTGCTGATGTGGAAGACAGGATGGATCTTCATGTTGTCAAGCAGGCAAAGGCGAGCAATGACAGGGCTTTACACTCACTTGATCTCAAACGGTCCCCACCACTGGGGTTTGAGCTTCTCCGAGTTTGATGTTTGTCGAGCTGAGTAGGACGTGATCGCCTGTGCTGAACATGTCATCGCTGTGATGTCGGTCCGTTGTTCGCTTCACAGCTACTTCCGTCTTCGTTAGGGTTGGTCGTATTTCCTCCCACACACTGGAGAAAGCCTGTCGGTGGATATCGACCACAAGAATTTTTCTTTGCCTTTGAAGTCCTGCCGATGTGGCGGGAAGTCTGCCGCATACCAGTTCGACAGGAATTTTAACCGTTGTGGTAGACGTTACGGAGTTGTATGCAGATTTGGTAACTGGCAGTTTTGCCGCCCGATCAATGCCATGCGGCTCGCATAAAGTACGGAGAAGTTGATTGGTATATGTAGTCTGGACCAGTCATTGTACCACATAGAAGTTGTTCGACTGTCTGACTGGTCTGCTTGGTCTGCCTATCAGTCTGCGGATGGAACTCCGTTGATAGCTGGATCCGACTGTCAAGAAACGCTTTGACCTCGACACGAGCCTTACAATTGACAGATCTAATGGTGGGCCACATCATGGCCAACGACGCGTCCGATCAAGTAATCGGAGTCGTTCTCCTTCAACAAAACATTAGTGGAGAACAACCGGTTGCATACATGTCGCGAAAGTTGTGTGGACCAAAACTCAACTACGCGGTGCACGCGGTGGTACACGCCTTCAAGAAGTGGCGGTGCTACTTGGAATACCGGAGATGCATCATCTACACCGACCATCACTTGTTGAAACATCTCAAGACTCAGCCAAATCTGAATCGTCGACAAACTCAATGGTTGGAGTTCATTGAGTCTAACTTCAACCAAAACATTGAGTACCGACCTAGAAAAACAAAAACAGTGGTTTCTCTAAATTAGGGACCAGATCTGATGACCGAGATCAACACTCTACTCGTCGAATGAGACTCATTCCTTGCGAGGTTGTTTGGGAAGGGTTACGAGGATTTTGACGGGTACGACAAAATCAAGTCCTGGTTTAACGATCCCTACTGGCGACGGTGATTCACTCGCCAGGTCGCCGTACCAATGAACAAGGAATTGCAAAGAATTCTATTGGAGAAATGCCACGACACTGGTACAGATGGATACTTCAGTGAGGACAAGACGCTCAAGAAGCTGACGAAGTACTACTGTCGGGACAAGATGCAGACCGACATGGCAGCCGTGACTGCCGTGTGACACCTGTCAGTGGCAACAATCTCGTTGCACGAGGCCACCAAGACTTCTCCAACCACTCCTTGTTCCGACAAAGCCGTGGGTCAACATCAGCATGGACTTTATGACGGAATTGCCAACCACTTCCGAGGACTATGACGCCATCCTCGTGGTGGTGGACAGATTTTCAAAAACATCGCACTTCATCGTGATGCTGACCACGATCACCGTAGAAGAGACAGCGCGAGTGTTCATAAACCAAATCGTACGGGTGCACAACGTACCATCATCAGCGACAGGGATGGACACTTAACTAGCCATTTTTTGTGCAAAATGATGACACGTTACGACAGTCGGATCTAGCTATCAACGGCGTTCCATCTTCAAACCAACGAGCAAACCGAGTGGACCGATCAGACGCTCGAACAGCTTCTTTGCACTGTATGTGAGCCGTACGGCACCGATTGGACAGCCAAACTGCCAACCAACTAACTCGCATACAACTCCGCCACTTCCACCGCAATGGGTAAAATTCCGTTTGCAATGGTCTATGGCAAACTACCTACCACACCGACAACACTTCAAAACTAGAGCAACATTCCCACGGTCGACATCCACCGCATTGATTTCTCCAACGTGACAGGGAAACACAAAAAACCCTTATGAAGACCCAGGAAGCAAACTGACATCGCATCGATGACGTGTTCAATGCTGACTATGGCGTCCTACTCAGCTCGGCGAACATCAAACTCTGAAGACATATCTTTACAAAGCTCAAATCCCGGTGGTTGGAATCGTTTAAGATCGCCTTCACTTGTCTGACAGCATGGCGATCCACCGAGTCTTCCACATTAGCAAGCTCAAGCACTACCGGGTCCCTAGCACGCACTAACCTGACAGAGATGTCACACCTCTACCTCCCATTCAGGTGGACGGGGATGCGGTACGTGATTGAAGTCATCCTTGGACATCGATGTCGTAAAAAACAGCAGAGTATCTGGTCAAGTGGCATAGCTATGACGCCGTGCACAATTGCTGGGAGCCTACGACAACCTCTGAGACATCGATCATCTGATCAATGGATTTCTACCGCCATCACCGTTCTACGTCTGCTTACGCGCGGGAACTTCGCGGCTAAAAGTGGAGGAAGTGTTACGCTCCTTACGTACACGAGTCCCTAAACATTGTGAGTGGACATTTCTGTCGTTTCTTTTATGGCCAACTGGGTGTCGACCTCAAGAATATTAGGCTGATTGCCCGAGGGAAATTTGACCACTTTCTAAAATGGTTGACAGAAGTGTCGTGAACCGTATCGACTTGTGGATATTGTTCGGTCGACTTCTCGATGGTGCTGGATTTTTACAAAAACCACGCTTCGATTTTCTTGAAGCCCTCGGACTTCTTGGTGGAGCGTCTTGTAGCAGCCACTCACAGTACGACCTCACACCCGTCGCTCGGCTCCAGTGCCGAGGACCCAACATAGACCTCATTGTGTTCTTGTCATTTTATATATGTGCTCGACCTGTTGGACACTTGTCATCGAAGTATACTTACTGCTTAATACATGTTATCCATTTTTTTTAAATCCTCGAATCGGTTTTTGCTCCCCACCTCATCCCTCTTAACCATCTACGTTGTGCTCGACGTAAGAGGCTGCAGGAGGGTGTGGGGGGGATAGTGAGGCGGGGTGAGGCAGCGGTTGACGAAGTGCAGACTGATGGACGTCGGCCGATACTTTAGTCGAAGCCCCCACCACAGTTGAGTGCTATCGCGGCTCCCTATCGCGACGGCCACGATGGAGGGGCGCGATACAACATCGCATGCCCGCATTCATCATGCTCAAGCAACGACATGCGTTGTTGTTTAAGCATGGTGAAAATGGGTGGGTGGATGGGGCTTTCTAATGCCAGACAGGGGCGGATGGGGCTTATTCTTTGGAAGCAGGAACAAATGAGTTTTATTGTCCCGCAGTAGGGCGAATGGATTACATTGTTCCAAAGATGGGGTATATGAGGGTAACGCGTTACAAAGTAGGGGGTAATGGGCATTTCTGCTCTTCTTTTTCTCTCCGTGCCTGTTGGAGTCACATGGCGCCAGCGCGGCGCTACGCGTGCGAGGAGTGCTTCAAGTGCATGTAGGCCCAGGGAGCGGAGCGGATGCCCAACAAGTGCTCCAAGAAGTGACAGTTTCTCCGTAGCCCAAACGCCGACTGTTGCCGACTGGAATGGCTGGATGTGCATGGCGGTGCATTCCTGACGCCGCGTGTGATGACCCTGCGTCAGCCTAGCGTTCTTTGGAGTCACCAAGACTTGAGGGGGTTGTGTTGCGTTGCGTTGCGCGTCGACTCTCCCCAGCACGCGGAGATGGGCCAAGACCGTGACGGTCAGTGGGCCGACGACGGACTCTTGTGGCGAGCAGTCGCTTTGGGGCGAACCGGTGGCGCGGGAGCACACCCAACCGCCTGCAGGACCGGTGGAGGGCAAGGGCTTGCGGAAGCCGAGCGTACGCTCCGACGCTTGTGCTGGAGGGTGGAGAGCGCCGTCTGTCAGGGGTGTGTGTGGCTGAGCGAGCGAGAGCGACCGCGCGGGAGCGATGTCGCAGGAGATCCCTCCGCCTTTTCTCATGGCAATCTAGATGAGAAGGTGAGAGAGGGTAAAGGAGGGACGGGGTGGGGGGGCGTGTTGGCGGTTGGTGGCGAAACCCGCCGACGCGAGCCGCCGGACGGCGGTCTCCTTGACCGTGCGCGATGGACGGAGAGAGAGAGAGAGAGAGAGAGAAAAAATGAGAGGGGAGGTCGCGACGGATTTGGTTTGTCGCAACGACCGGGCAGCCGGTGGCAAATGTTTTTTTGTGGGGCATGACGTGCGAGTGCGAGTGAGAGAATTTCGATGGCAGGTAGTCTATTTTTGTGTGGGTATTCGATCAACAGTGGCGAACAAGCATGTGCGCATGTGCGAGAGGTGCATGTGCGCATGAGAAAGTGACGCGACAAATCCACCGGCAAGTCGCGCGAGTCAACGGGAAATTCCACGACGCGGCCTCGCCAACGCACCAAGCGACCAAGCCGCGTTTGTACGTGACTCGCCACCAAATCGTGTCGCGTTTCTTTTGCTTGTCACATCGCATGACCCAAAAATTGAGTGTGCGCGGTTCTAACTGCAACAAGGGTAGAAAGTCATTTTTTGTGTGTCTTTTTGTGTGTGAGTCAGCCTTAGGTGGTAACTACCACCATGTGGGAGTTGTGGGTGGGTAGTACAACTCCACCAAGGCACCTCCAAGGGTGCAAACTAGTCCCAACTCAC
Organism: Penium margaritaceum; assembly: GCA_023375785.1. Classification (NCBI taxonomy): domain Eukaryota; kingdom Viridiplantae; phylum Streptophyta; class Zygnematophyceae; order Desmidiales; family Peniaceae; genus Penium; species Penium margaritaceum. The sequence goes on from SZWC01006198.1 coordinate 34,188, forward strand.
CATGGGAGTGAGACCTGCACCCCGGACCAAGTTCTATGATTTTTCTTGTGTGTTTCTAAGTGTCTCCATGTATCATAGTGTGCCGGATATATGAGGCACTTATCTCTTGTGAGATAAACTATGGATTTCCCTAATTGTTCCTCAGAAATTCACCAAGACCCTCACTTTGCAGCAGTGCCATTCATTCCATACTTAACCGTTGGTGCCCAAATTTTGTGAGCATGTTCTACAACTCGTAAGCTTTCCAACAAGCCATCTCATGCTTCCTAAGATAGCCGTTTGAGTAACTCGCGAATTTTATTGCTCAAACGACCAAGTCTCTGTCCAGAATTTCCAGAAAATCGACGAGGTCCCAGTTTTGAGTTTGAGCCTTAGCCGAGGATATTTTTGGCCATATTTGAGCAAGCTGCAGCTGGTGGAACACGTTAAAATTCTCCAACCGGGCGGGGGGGGGTGGGGGGCGGGGAGAAGGTGGGGCGAGGAGGGGAGCGAGGCCGGCAGGCTCGCCCTGACTCAAAAACTGGTGGAATCAGAGGTCATCTTCTTCGATGCCTGAATCTGAGCGTTCAGATTCGAGGACCAGAAGATCTGCAGTTCAAAATCGACCGTGACCGAGTTTGATCTCAGCCAATGAGAAGCAAGGGGCGACTAATTCGCCACAGAGCAAAAATACAGAAACAGCCCAGTCCCGTTGAATGTACACTGGAAAAGAATGCCTTTGCAGAAAACCATGACCTTGTCAAAATTCATGGTTTTTCTTAGCAGGCAGTACGGTTGTTCGCTGCCATCACAACCCAGACGACGGCAGCAGCTGCGTTTTCCCATTTGTTCGACGTGCCCTACAAGAGCGTGTAGGCTTCCATCCACCTTCCTCTCTCTCTCTCTCTCTCTCTCTCTCTCTCTCTCTCTCTCTCTCTCTCTCTCACACACACACACACACACACACACACACACACACACACACCGTCTGTATGAGGCGTCAGTGGTCGTTGAAAGCCCCCCCCCCCTCCTGCCCTCACCTCCCCTCGTTTCCTCAGTTGAGCGTGCGATGTGCAAGAACCTTTACCAACCCACAAAACATTCTACCACTGTCCGCTAGATGGTGGCGACCGAAGATTTGGGTCACGGTCGAGCAGTGTGCTGGCCAACTTTTCAATTCTGCAGACTCGTCCAACCTCGGATGAAGCGCTGCTCTCAATTGATAGAGCAAGAGAGAGAGAGAGCGAGAGAGCGAGAGAGCGAGAGAGAGAGAGAGAGAGAGAGAGAGAGAAAGAGAGAGAGAGAGAGAGAGAGAGAGAGAGAGGGAGAGAGAGA
>SZWC01006198.1:41452-53052 GCA_023375785.1 Penium margaritaceum
GCCAGCCAGCCAGCCAGCCAGCCAGCCAGCCAGCCAGCCAGCCAGCCAGTTGGGACACCCGTGCAAATCGTCTAGCCGCGCCTGCCAGCCGTGCCAGCTGCGCCAGCTAGCCAGCAGCTCCAGCCAGCCAGCCATGCCGGCCGCGCCAGCCAGCCAGCCCCGGCAAGGCCAGCCGTGCCTGCCAGCCAGCCGTACACACCTGCCAGCCCACCAACCAGGCACCCGCGCCAGCCAGATGGACCTAGTCCGTGACGCCGGGGGGACTTGGTGGTAGCCGAGGCTAGCTTGCCGCCTTGGCACACATCTCTTGTCCGCGCCCGGGAGAGGAGAGGCCTCACCACGGATGGGCCGACGTGCGGTGCTGTCAGTCGCCCCTAAGAGCGCCCTCGCCCTGTCCCTCCCGCGCCACCCACCAACATGGGATGGCTGTCTGTGACGCTACAACAGGCGCACATGGAGCTGATGGAGGTTGTCGGCAGGATGGGCGAGGTGAGGACCGTCCAACACCAAACGGCAGTCTTCCTCTCCCACTCCTCCAGCGACCTCCACAGTTGGCTCCATCCTCCGCCCATCGCTCCATCGATGGGCGGAGGATGCAGTGGCCGTCGTCACCCAGGCCCTCAGCAGGGAGTGGCTTCGCAACGCCATGTTAGCATCAGAGGAGCACGTCGCAACGCTTTAGGACGGGCATGAGGAGGCTCCAGGAACACCTACGCACGACAACGGTAGCGGCAGAAGCAGCGCACGCGGCCGTTGCAGAGGGGACAGCCGCGCTCCACGATCAGGGGGGGTAAAGTGGAGGCGCACAACCGCGCCATCCGCTTCTTTATGGGCGAGCTCCTACGAGGCTGGGTGGAGGAGGGGGGTGGGCTTGAGACGGACGACGACGTGCGGCGTGTGTCATTGCACCTCTCTGAGGCACTACACTTGGCCCTCACAGCCTGGCTTCCCCACCTCCACCAGGCGGCGCGCTGAGACGAGGACGAGGGGGAGGCCGGTTGACGCCGTTCCCGCCCCCGTCCACCGGGAGCTCCTAGCTACACTCGCCCGGATCGACAAGCACCAGCAGGATGCCCTTGAGCGCTTGATTAGGCTCGAGACACTCTTCCCCGCAGTCTGGGCATCACACCCGGACGCCCCGCAAGGGGACTCGCGGCAGCCCCTACCCGCCGCACCCCTGCAGCGGCACCGATAGCGGCCGAGCCTGCTCCGGCCACGTCAGCGGGCAGCAGACCGACCGCGCGGAGGAGGCAAAGGAAAAGTACGCAACGACAACAGTCGTAGCATCAATAGCAGCAGCAGCAACAGCCGTAGCAGCATCAGCAGCAGCAGTAGCCACAGCCAGAGCAGCAGCAGCAGCAGCAGCATCCTCACCAGCAGCAGTAGCAGCAGCGGCAGCAACAACAGCAACAGCAGCGGCAGCAACAGTAGTAGCAGCGGCAACAGCCGCAACAGCAATCGCAGTCGCAACAGCAATCGCAGTCGCAGCAGCAGCAAGAGCAAGAATAGCAGGAGCAGCAGCAGCAGGCCCAGCAGCCGCTGCCACCCCAGAAGCAACTTTGGCAACGACACTGACAGCAACGACAGGAGCAGTGGGAACAAGAACATGAGCCGCACCGGCAGCAGCAACCACTGCAGCCACAAAAGCCCCTTTGGCTGGGACATCACGACCAACTGCAGCAGGCACAAATCCATGCGGTACAGCAACAGTTGCAGCGCATCCAGCAGCAGCAGCAACTCGAGCAAGAGCAGCAGTTGGTAGCGCAAGAGCAACAACGGCTTAAGCAGTGCTTGGCGGCCCCCCCATCCACGCACGGCGCAAGAGGGGATGCCATCAAGTTTGAGGGCGCTTAGACGTGGGGGGGCAGGTCAAGAGACAGAGTCAGAGGACACTGCTGGGAGCTGGGAGAGGCGCGAGTGTAGGAGAGAACGTTACACCAGCTGCTTGGCCGGGAGTGGCTCTACCCGAAGGAGCAGGGCTTAGCCCTCCGCCTTTGCTCATGCCTCGGCCGCAACATGGCACAGCTAGCACGGGAGCTGCCTGGCGCCATCCCCACCCGTCGGACCAGGATCCCCCCCCCCAAGGCAGCCGCAGCCGTCACAGCAGTTCCAGTGGGTGGGGCTGCAGCCGTCCCAACGGTAGCATGGGCAGCACCCCCAGCCGCTACCAGCCTCCACCACCGCCATCCCACCCCTCTGGCAGCTTGAGACGCAGCAACGGCTCCTGTAGCAACTTCTAGAGCAGCAGCGGCAACATCGGCTGAAGGTGCGGCTACATCACCGTTGCTAATCCTGGGCATCGGTCTGGCAAAGGAAGCGCAGGCCATGGAGCTTGTGATCGTCGGGGATTCTCGCCTAGTGGTGGACCAAATGCGCGGGAGGGCGCGTGTGAGCATCGAATCCCTCCGGGCCCGACGAGACCACGCCCGCACCACTCTAAGGGAACGCGTCCACATGGTGTACCACTGGATGGGGCGGGAACACATGGTAGCAGACAGGCTGTTGTGGTTGGGCCAGGCGAATGCGAAACCGGGGCAACATTAGTGCTCTTGATTCCCCGATACCTGGCACATCGGTAGGGAGGCCCTGCTCACCACTCAGCAGCTGATCCTAGCAGGTGTGGACGAGCCGAAGGAGCCTCGTGGTGCGCTCCGGTGGTCAAGGGACCACACCATCTCTCCAGCGCGGGAGGCGCTCGAGGGTTTTGCGTAGGAGAGCTTTTGTGGTGTTTTCGAGCCGGCGGCTGGGGGGGAGCAGCAGATGACCCAGGCCCCTCGGATGTTTACCCGCCTCTACGGCGAGCCGCGGCGCATGGTGAGCACCATCTTTGCGAGCTGCTGCTCATGGGCAACCGACCCCGACCTGCCCCCAGCAGGCCTCTACACGCAATGGACGCTCCTACTCCACCTCCATGTCATCCTCTGCCGGGTCCCCTCACAGGAGGAGCAGGTGGGGTACCCAACCTTGTCACCAACAGGCGTTGGCGTAGGAGAGGAGAGCGGTGTGACGTGGCCCATGAGCTCCGTCCGATGGACGATGTCATCTTGGAGCGATGCCTTCGGTTTGAGGTCAGGGACTGGGCCGGACTAGTTGAGGAGAGTCTGGAGATGGTGCGTTTGGTAAGGCGTGTCAGGGTCGTCGCCCGCCCCAACACCTTGCAGGCAGCGGCTTTGCAAGAAGCAGAGGCGGCACGTGCTCGTTTGAAGGCAGTCAGCCTTGTCCACTCAGGGGCGCTGGCACGGGTCATGCGCTTGTTCGCGGACCACACGTCGGCAGTAGAGATAGAGGTCAAAACACTCGATTCTGTTCCAGCATAAAAAAAGTTACCTTGTAGTTTTTGAGGACGTCACGTCAGTCCTGCTACCATCTTGCCGTCCAAGGTGGCTCACGGTGGGACTTGGCCTCCACGCCGAGGCTCCTCCTACCTCGGGATTGTGCCCCGAAGTTGAGGCAGTCATCGCTGTAGGATCGATCCTTAATGAATGCGTCGACAGTCCTCCTGTCCGAGCCGAGGCTCCTCCTGCTCCGGTACTGCACCCCAAAGTTGAGGCAACCAGCGTTACAGGAGTAAACCACGATGGAGGCGCGGTTGGACTCTAACTGACGCTACCCTATGGGTGTGTTGCCGATACCGTACCGGCGGGCCGCGGGGAAGAAGACTGCGAGCGTGGCTTACAATAACCTGCCGTGCTTCTTTTCTTGATGTATTCATTTACATCTTTAAGTGATGCCGTGAATCAAAGTATAACCTCTGAGTTTTATTTTTCTTTTCAAAGATTTTTACGTACGTGTGCCGTTTTGTAAGTCGTGATATATCAAAACAAAATGTAATACAATAAAGTATAACTTTGTACAAAACAAAAAAAATTGTTGTATTCAAAGTATGATTTTGTTGCATTACATTTTGTTTTGATGTGTCACAAGTTGCAGATCGGCATACGTATGTAAGAGTCGTCTGAAAGAACAATGAAAATCGGAGGTCAGACTTTGGTTAACGACATTCTTTAAAGATGCGAGAGTGAATGTCACAAGAAGAAGTACGGCGAGCAGACAGCAGAACAGAAGGGACGTTCCGAGAATTGCAAGGTGATTTTTCTAACGTTGGAGCAGAAGTGAGTGCTTTGGATCCTCAGGATGACGGCCCTTCGTCAGCTCCATTCGTCCGGGCTCTTTCCGATCCCGGCGTTGGTCGAGGAGTATACGGATTTTAGGGGGAGCAACGTCGACCGGATCGTCGAGGAGTTAGTGGAGGAGACACTGCAGGATGCACCGCGGGAATCGAGTCCAGGAGTTCTCGGCCTCACCATGGACCCCTTTTGGGACCTCATGCTTGACTGCTCAGCAGCCGTATCCAGCATCTGCGCAATCCTCCACACCATCCTTGACGACGCTCTTCCTCCACACGTCGCGGACTGCCTAGAATGAACAAGAGAGGGTGCGTCCCTTCGCCGTAGGGGAGGTATGGCTCCGGTTGGCAAAGAACCTACTCCTCCTCTGCGACAATGCGCAACTCACAACGGCTCTTCGACCCCTCCAATTCGGGGTGGGCGTCTCTGACGGAGCGACGTTGCTGGTCCGGGGGATCCAGGCCATCCTGGCGGCCAACCCATCCTATTGGCTGCTCCGCCTTGACACCCGCAACGCCTTCAATGAAGTTGAGTGAGCCTCAGTCTTTGAGGCGGTACAACCCTCTGGCCTTGGGACGTGGGTCCCCTTCCTACGCCGGTTCTATGTCCGCTCGGCACAGCTTCTCTTTGGCGTCGACTCCCCCACTGTCCTTGAGAGCGCCAGGGGTGTTAGGCAGGGAGACCCCCTGGGCCCGGCTCTCTTCAACTCGCGCTCGCCCCAGTCCTCGAGACGGGCTTCCAGACCCTGGTAGCAGTACACGACAGTAGGAGAGGGCGCGTGGGTGATTACCAGGATGACGCTACCATTTGTGGACCACCGCAGCTGCTAGGAGCGTGCATGGCGGCCATGGCGGCGGTCACAGCACAGAGGGGTTTGTGGGTGCAGCCGGGGAAGTGCATGGTGTGGCAGCTGTCAGGGGAGGAGGCGCCGCCCTCACTAGCGGGCCTCCCATGGACTACCCTCGGTGTGCAGGTCCTGCGTTGCCTCGTGGGGGTCGAGTCCTTCGCGATAGACTGGGGGGAGCAGTGGCTTCGAGAGCAGGTTCGCGGGCTATCGCAACTGAGCCGCATGGAGGATGTTCAAGACGCAATGACCACCCTCCACCTCTGCGTGGTGCCGCGGGCGGACTTCTGCGTCCAGGCCATGCCAGCGGAGCCGTGGTGGCTTGACATCCTGTAGCGGTTTGACGCGGCAGTGTGGGAGAATGTCCTTCGCCTGCTCCAAATCCCAGCAGCAACTTTTGAGGGATCCGAGGATTGGGACCTGCAGCACCTGGTCTAGTGGCAGCATCAGCTGTCGCTTGGCTTCGGAGGTGCAGGCCTGCTCAGTACGTAGGACCGGGTGCCGCTCGCCTACGCCTGCGCGACCGGCTTCCTCACGCGCTCACAACAGAGTTTGACGACTTGCTCTTCGTGGGCCGGGAAATCGACTTCCTCTGCCCGTCCTGGGGACGGGTGGAGCAGGAGCTGCCACTGCCAGTGTTCGGGGCGCAGCAGTCCCTGGAGGCCCTGCGCTAGAGCGCGAGGCCGCAGCTGTATCAGCACATGAGCGGGGTATGGTTCGCGAGCCGCTGGGGCGGTGGGTCAAAGAGGCGGGAACAGCCGCCATCTGACATTGCGCGTGTGTCAGGCCGGTGCGGTGCGGGCCCAGCACAGGCTGCTACCGTCGCGCCCAGAGCCGGTGTTGGGTGACGGCAACGCGAGGGAGCTCTCTCTGGCTACAGGCGACACCTACCGGACCGGCGGACAGGACCTACCTTCTCCTGAGGACTACCGCCTCCATGCGCTGTTGTTGTAGCTCGGCCTCCCACCTAGAGGAGGACACAAGTGTGACATCTAGAGTAGGTGGGGTTCTGCAGGCTATCACCAGCCGCAGTCACGCGGAAGGAGAAAGCATGAGGAGCTGTTTGGTGCATCCAAAACACCATCCGCGACGAGCTCGCGGACATCGGCCGCGAGCACTGCCTCGTCCTGCACGTCGAGCAGGACGGCCCAGGGTACCTTCGGCCAGACCTCACCCTTGTGGACTACGACGCCGGCACCACGTGGGTGCTGGACGTCACCACCGTCAACGCATAGGGCCAGCGGGCCACCGGACCGGGGGCTTCCGTGCAGGCGGCAAAGCAGGAGAAGGAGGACACGTAAGCAGCAGCTCCACGGCAGAACCACTTCTTCCGTCCTGTGGCCTGGGAGACTTGGGCGGACTTAACGACGAGTTCTTCGTCTTCCTCGCCCGCCTCGCGAAGATCTGTTTTTCCCGAGGCACTCGTCGGTGCTCCGCTGAGGCCCAGGAGCGCTGGGCCCGGCGGGCGATGTCGGCCCTAGCCCAGCGCGTCACTATTGCGCCGCCTTCCGCATCTTTACCACCACCCATGTTTGGGCGCTGACCTCGCTCCCATCGGAGGTTGCGCCGATCGCGCGGCATGAGCGCGTGCGCCAGGCCTTGGCCCTCTCTGACCTTTGTGGGATCGAGCCCACCTTTGCTGGTGTTTGGTTTGCAAAACCACTCATCCACACTCATCCACATTGCACACTCGTCCACATTGCACACTCGTCCACATTGCACACTCATCCACATTGCACACTCATCCACCGTATCGTGCCGAAGGTGGCGGCGCTTGCATGCACCCTTATACCTTGAATTTGTGCCGGTCAGGGGTGGCTTTGCATGTCTTTCCATTGTATTAATGAATGCTTCTTCCAAAAAAATAATCAGAATAACATCATCCAGCCACAATGAGTAACATGCAGCGGCGGATCGCTGAGCACTGTAGAGGCCAGCATTTCCTTCCTCCGTGTTCCTCACACCCAACACTTCTGTTACTCCACTCTTGCCTCTTGAGTAGAATGCCAAGTGAGTGGTACGATGACGATATCATCAGTGATTCCGATACCACGATGTAACTACCCTAGCCATGACACAGCCCGTGTGTAACGACCCGTATCTTGTAGCAATCGTGTTTTTCCAGATTCGAGCAATGGTGGTGGTGGTGGTGCTGGTGGTGGTGGCGGCGGTGGTGGTGATGGTGGTGGTGGTGGTGGTGGTGGCGGTGGTGGTGGTGATTGTGTCGCTAGTGCCGTCATTGCCGTCGTCATCAACATCGTTGTCGATGTGGTTGTCTTCTTTTTATTCATCATCATCATCATCATCATGACCTTCGTTGCCCTTGTCGTCATTACCTTGGTTTTTATCAGTGTTGCCATCGTCATCGTCGCTGTTGTCTTCGTTGCTGTCATTGTCGTCGTTGTCGTCGTCGTCATTGCCGTTGTCAATGCAGCCACCGCCGCTGCCGATGTTTTTTCTTTTGGGGTCGTCACCGCCGCAGGATATTGTTGACTTAGATGTTTTTCAAAACGTCTAAGTCAACAATATCCCGCCGTCTTCGCTTCTGTGGTCGTCGCCGCCGCCGCCACCACTACGGCCGCCGCCGCTGCCGCTGCTGCGGCAGCCGCAACCACCGTTGCTGTCGCTATCCTCATCGTTGTGATCATCTTTGGTACAGTCATCGCTGCTGCTATCATCCATTGCCTCCCTCCCTTTTCCCTCCCTCTCTTTTTCCCTCTTTTCCCAGTCTAGAAGGCTTCCTCCCCTTAGTAATAGCACTAGCAACATCAACATCACCAGAAGCAGCAGCACCAACAGCAGCATTCGCACCAAAAACAAGATGCACAGTAGCAAACGACGGGAGGTGCAGTATGGGTAAGCACGAGCAACTTCAGCTGCTAGTGCTGACCTGCACAGGCAACCACAACAACAACTGCTGCACCAGCAGTAGCAGCACCACCACCATTAGCAGCAGCACTAGCAGCAGCATCAGCACCCGCACCAGCAAGAACAGCATTAGACGGGAGCAGCAGCAGCAGCAGTAGCAGCAGCAGAAGAAGAAGAAGAAGCAGTAAAGCAGTAGACAGTAGTAGCAAGATCTAGGAGGAGCTGGTGAAGCACCAGCAGGCAGCACAAGGAAATATCAAAAGCAGCAGTTCTTGCTGATACAAGAGACAGTAGCTGTAGGAGCACAGGCCAGCAACTGTAGCAGCAAAAGCAGCAGCAGAAACAACAGGGGCAACAACAGTAGTGGCACTAGCAGCAGTAGCAAGGGTAGCAGCAACAGCAAGCGTAGCAGCAGCAGCAAGCACAGCAACAGCAGCAACAGCAGCAGCGGGCAGCAGCAGTGGCAATGGCAGCGATAGAGGCAGCAGCATCAGCAGCATTAGCAGCAGCAGTAGCATCAGGTACAGAGGCAGCAGCAGCAGCAGTAGCAGTAGCAGCAGAAGCATGTGCGGCATCCAGTAGAGCATGAGCAGCAACAGCATGAGCAAGAGCAACAGTTGGGGCTGTTAAAATTGGATCAGATCGGATCATTTCCAGACCAATCTGAGTTGTTCTAGAAGGAATTTGGTAAGTTCAAATTTGGCGTCTATCCGAACCAAATCGTTTTGTCTAGGAATTCAAAACTGGTCCGGTCCAGTTTGGCGCAGAGAGCGAGCATTGCATCGGTGGGTTGCGCAGCTTGTGCAACCCACCAATGCTTCCTACTGTTTGACGCGCGATTGACGGCAAGATACCTACTGTAAGAAATGTCCTGCCGACCACTGTGTATGGCATCATCGTATTGTTGTTGAGGTCGTCACTAGCGTGCTGTGCTTACACGTTCGGATTTCATGTTGATTCGAAGCGATCAAAGGAGAAACACCTAGATGTAATATGTCGGATCTGTTCGGATCGATCCAAACCAATCCGAAAATTACTCATGGACAACCAAACTGGATCCAAACCGGGTCAAGTTCACATTTGGAACCGGATTGGTATGTGATATGTTTTTCTACAGATAACATCGGACGGAATTTTATGTCCAATCCGATGTAACAGCCGTGACAGTCGTAGCAGCAGCAACAAAAGCAGCATAGACAGCACCACTTCCACTAGCAGGAGCAACAGCAACAACAGTTGCAGGAGTTGAAGTTTTGACCTTAGCAAGAGTAGAAAAATCAGTAGGGGCCTACAAGTAGGTGAGCAAGGGAACATGCTCCTGGACTTAACCTCGTGTAGACAAAGGCTGTCTTCAGTGTGTGGTTCGTCATGGACAAGTGATTCCAAAGTAAAACTTCTTTTTCCAGCATCAGAGTGAAACGACCTTCTTGTTACAACCATGTGCACTGCAAATTTTGTTTTGCAGTGTGATGCCTTTTCCAGCATGTGGGTGGTGGTGGTGGTGTCGTGGCGGATGCACATGTGGCCAGCGCTGTGATGGGAGATGCAGCTGAGGTGGGGTGGTTGTGCTGAGAGAAGGTGGAAAGGGCTCTCCTGGGTCGAGCCCAGGAGAGAGTCTCGCGAACCGTGGGACAGCTGCAACGTCGGAAGTGTGTGATGAGCAGTCCTCAAACGCTCTGCCAAACGGTAGTAATTTTTTAAATGCTTTGCAAAGCGTTTTAAAAAATTACTGTCCTCTAACGCTCTGCCGAACGGGGGAAATGGGTAACAATTTTTTAAAACGCTTTGCAAAGCGTTTAAATACTTTTTTAAAACGCTTTGCAAAGTGTTTAAAAATTTACTGTCCTCAAACGTTCTGCCAAACGGGGGAAATGGGTCATGCGTGTCAGGATGAGAACCACGTGGTGCGGTCCCGACGATGGTCTGATAGCCTCTAGTGGTTCACGTCTACTGTTTGGGCGAATCTGAGACTGAGCGTGAGCTTTCTGGTCGCCTCACGCTATGTGAGCAGGAACTTAGAGACAGTCAGTTTGCGAAGGGAATAACGTCGTTTTGCGTTATATTTTGAACATAGACATGATTATAACATTTATAGGGCAAGTGATGAGCTTTCCAACGCACCAAACCGCGCGCGATTCGGCCAAGCGTAGCTCAAGTTATTCTTGCCGAAGCGCAGGTCTCACCCACCACAGAAACGCCTAACGCCTCCATGGCGCGCACACGCCGTGGCGCCTTCCTTCACGTGCGAAGCGCCTTTCCCAAGGCGCAGGTCCACTTGCACGTGGTGTAGGGGTCCCCTGCACTGTTTCCACGCACCCTACCCACTTTTGGGTCGAGTTTGGTGATGGGGTGTGACGAGGTTCGAAACCTGTCCGCAGACCTGCAGTCAGAATTTTGACTAAGTCCCCGAGTAACAAAACGTACCACTGGGTTTCGGACGCCGAGCCATGATTTTGGCTAAGTCACCCAGTAACAACCTGCACTTCTGGATCCGGTGGATGATCCACCTGATCAGGCGGATCATCCACCGGACGCCTCGGCAGGCCTATCGGAGCATTTTCTCCACATGGTAATTTTGTTACTCGATCCGGTCGATTATCCACCGGATTTCGAGTCGCAGCCGGCTCCCAGAGTCGCTGCGCACACCCCAACTTTGGAAGACCATATCTCCCTTGATACTTGTCCGATTCTGGCGAAACAACTTCCACCGGATTCAGCGACTCGTCAACTTTACGGGGCAATCCTCCATTTCAGGATCCGAGCATTTATCGAGTCGCCAGATCCGCCGGAGCGGAGTTTTCACTTTCTGGCGGCTCGTCGGCGCCTCCCGGCGCCGCACTTGGGCATGCAAAGGGGCAATTTTTCAACATTCTCCCCCTTGCACCTTCCATGCCCGCTGCTCCAGCTTGCTCTTACTCATCTTCCGCTGCGCCCTCCAGCCCATCATAGCTGGTCATCCCAAGCCCGGCCACGCTCATCGTGTGCCGGTCCGCGGGTTGCGCTTTGGTCAAGCAATCCGCAAGCATGTTGTGCGTGCTGCAGTGCTGCAGCACCACCTGCCCCTTCTCGACCATGTCCCGTGCGTAATGGTAATGCACGTCGATGTGCTTCGTCCTCCTGTGCTGCGTCGGGTTGTTGGTCAGCGAGATGGAGCCGGTGTTGTCCTCTTGCACCACCGTTGGCTCCTGCTGCGGCACGTCCAGCTCCCCCAGCAACCTACGGAGCCACACCGCCTCCTTGACCGCCTCGGCCAGCGCGATGTACTCCACTTCCACTGTGGAGGTGGCGACGCAGTCTTGCTTCCTGCAGCACCACGAGACCGCTGCACCAGCGAGGAAGAACACATAGCCGGATGTGGACTTCCGCTTGTCCACATCGCCAGCGTAGTCTGCATCGGTGTAGCAGACCAGGCGCAAAGGGTCCGCCCGCCCTTTGCCGTCGAACCTCAGGCGCGCGTGCCGCGTCGCCTGTAGGTAGCGGAGGATGCGCTTGACCGCCTGCCAGTGTAGTGGCCCTGGATCGGCCACGTACCTGCTCACTTGGCCCACCGCGTAGGCCAGGTCCGGTCGAGTCGCCACCATGGCGTACATGAGGCTGCCCACCGCCGATTGGTAGGGCACCCCTGCCATATCCTCCCGCTCTTCTTTTGTTTGCGGCGCCATTGCCGCACTCAGTTCACAGGTCGTGGAGACAGGACTGCACACTGGTTTGCAGTCCTCCATGCCGTACCGCTTCAGCACCTCGGCCACGTATTTGGCCTG
>SZWC01006198.1:53317-65142 GCA_023375785.1 Penium margaritaceum
GTGTAGCAGACCAGGCGCAAAGGGTCCGCCCGCCCTTTGCCGTCGAACCTCAGGCGCGCGTGCCGCGTCGCCTGCAGGTAGCGGAGGATGCGCTTGACCGCCTGCCAGTGTAGTGGCCCTGGATCGGCCACGTACCTGCTCACTTGGCCCACCGCGTAGGCCAGGTCCGGTCGAGTCGCCACCATGGCGTACATGAGGCTGCCCACCGCTGATTGGTAGGGCACCCCTGCCATATCCTCCCGCTCTTCTTTTGTTTGCGGCGCCATTGCCGCACTCAGTTCACAGGTCGTGGAGACAGGACTGCACACTGGTTTGCAGTCCTCCATGCCGTACCGCTTCAGCACCTCGGCCACGTATTTGGCCTGTCCCAGCTCAAGCGTGCGCGCCCTCCGGTTCCGCGTAATGCTCACCCCGAGGTAGAACTCCAGCTCCCCCATGTCCGACATCTGGAACCTGCTGCTCAGCTGCTCTTTCAGCTGCTGTAGGCTCGACAGGTCTGAGGAGCACAAGATCAGATCGTCCACGTAGAGTGCGACAATCTGATGGAGCTTCTTGCTGCGCTGCACGTACACGCTGTGATCCGCCTCACAGCGCTTGAATCCGATTTGTGCCATGAAGCTGTCCATCTGTTGGTACCAGCATCGGGGCGATTGTTTTAGCCCGTACAAGGACTTCCGCAGCTTGCACACCTTGCCCTCCGGCGCCTCCACCCCCTCCGGCACCTCCATGTAGATTTCTTTGTCGATGATGCCGTTGAGGAAGGCCGTCTTTACGTCCATTTGGTGGAGCTCCATGTCCTTCACGGCTGCCACCGCAAGGATCGCCCGGATGCTTATGAACTTGGCGACGGGGGCGAACGTCTCATCGTAGTGCTCGCCCTTACGCTGTGCGTACCCCTTTGCCACTAGCCGCGCCTTGTACTTGTCAACCACACCTTCCTTCGTGAACTTGGTCTTGAAGACCCACTTGGAGCCGATGACCTTGGCGTCTTTCGGCCTGTCAACCAGCTGCCACGTGCCGTTTTCAGCAATGGACGCCAACTCCGACTTGATGGCGGCGTCCCACTGCTTCCCCTCGGGCCGCGCAAGTGCCTCTTGCACGGTTGTCGGTTCCGTTGATGCAGCCAGCATGCACCGCGTCATGCCGATCCATCTACCGGTGCCTGCGTTGAAACGCTTCCCCGCTCTCCGCTGCCTCCCGCTGCGGCGCGGCAGTCTTGGCGGCGTCTCGTCGCTCTGCTGCGATCCTTCCGACTCAGCCCGCTCCGGTGAATCATCGACCGGATGGCTCCCCGAGGATCCCTCCCGCTCCGGTGAACCATCAACCGGATGGGCGGCGCGTCCGGAGTATTTTTCTCCGACGCCCGACGCGAACTCCGCCGGGAGTGTGCGCTTCGGCACCCGCAGTGCCTCCTTCGACGGATCATTCCGCCGGATCTCCAGCCCAGCTGCATCGTTGTCGGAGTCCTCCGCGTCGGCTGCTGCCCTTGCTGCACCGCCGCGCTCCGACGTTGCATCATCGACCTCCGCGTCCGCCGGCTCCTCCTCGTAGTCAAGGAGCTGGAACCACTCCCCCTGTTTTGGAGTGTTCCCGACGCTCATGTCGTTGCTGCTGCTGCTGAAGCTCTGCTGCTCGTCGAACTCGACATCACGGCTGCGGATGATCTCTTGCGTGCGCGGGTCCCAGAGCCNTGCATCGTCGTCGAAGTCCTCCGCTTCGGCTGCTGCACCTGCTGCACCGCCGCACTCCGACGCCACATCATCGAACTCCGCGTCCGCCGGCTCCTCCTCGTAGTCAAGGAGCTGGAACCACTCCCCCTGTTTTGGAGTGTTCCCGACGCTCATGTCGTTGCTGCTGCTGCTGAAGCTCTGCTGCTCGTCGAACTCGACATCACAGCTGCGGATGATCTCTTGCGTGCGCGGGTCCCAGAGCCGATACACCTTTTGCGCGCTCTCGTAGCCGAGGAACAAGCACGGCTTCGCCCGCGGTTCCAGCTTGCTGTCGCGTCGTTGCGCCGCCTGCACCATCGCGTGCGCCTTGCACCCGAACACTTTCAGGTGCGCCACGTTTGGCTTGCGCCCGCTCCAAACCTCCTGCGACGTCTTCCAGCCGCCCTTACCCTTCAGCACCGCTGTTGGGGTGAGGTTGATGGTGTAGCTCGCTGTACGCACAGCCTCCGCCCAGAACCCTCGCGGCAACCCGGCATCCACAAGCATGGTCCGCACCATGTTTAGCAGCGTCTGAGTCGCCCGCTCCGCCACTCCGTTGGACTGTGGCGAGTACGGCGTAGTGGGTTCCCACTTGATGCCCTGCTACTTCATCCACCCGCTGCAGCCCACGTACTCTCCGCCATTGTCGCTGCGTAGCGCTCCGACCTTCCGGCCAGTCTGCCTCTCCATCGCTGCGACGTACTCCTTCAGCCGGTCCAGGACCTCGCCTTTCCGCTTCATGAAGTACACGTAGAGATTCCTGCTGCAGTCGTCAATGAAGGTGACGAAGTATCTCAAGCCGCTGTTTGACGGCGTTTTGAACGGTCCGCACACGTCGCTGTGCACAACCTCCAGTAGGTCCTTCGTGCGAGCCTCGTTCTCATTGAACGGCTTGCGCCGCGCCTTGCCCAAAATGCAAGGCTCGCACTTTCTATGCACTGCTGCATCTGCTGCCGCGTCTACACCGTCGATGACGAGGCCGCGCACCATGTCGCGCTTCGCCATCTCCTTAACGGTTGCGGGCGCCGAATGCCCCAACCGTCGGTGTCAGAGCTCCAGATCAGCTCTTCCTCCCTTGGCCATGTTGACGACGCGCTCCTGCGAGTCTGCTGCGTCCGATGCCGCGGGGACCACCTTGGTCTCCACGATATAGAGACCGCCCTCGCGCTTCGCCTCCAGCACGACCTCGCCGTCGCCGTCGATGCGCACCACTGCGCCTTTCCTGCGGAAGAGCACCTCATACCCCTTGTCCGTCAAGCGACTGACACTCAGGATGTCAGCCAGGCCGGGGACGTGCTGCACATCACAGATTGTGCACAGCTCCTTACCGCCCACCACGACTTCCACCTCCACGTCGCCTTGGCCGGCCGCCGGCTCGACTTTGTCGTTCGCGACCACCATTGACTTGGAGGACTTCTCGTAGGTGACGAACCCCACCTTCTCGACTTGGGTGTGCTCCTCGGGCCCGGAATCCAGGCACCGCCTGTTGGCCTTCTTGAGGAAGTGGTTCTTGTTGCCATTGAGGAGTGACCTGCCCTTGCTGTTTTTGCCGCCGGTCTTCGCCTCCTCCGGGCACTCGCGGGCCCAATGGCCTTCCTTGCCGCAATTGCGGCACGCACCTTTCTTGGCGCCCTTCTTGCCGCCGCCTCTTCCGCCGCTTCCTTTGCCCCCATTTCTGCCACCACGCATTTTGGTGACGAGGGCCGATGAGGAAGACGAGGACTCCCCGCAGCTCCGACACTGCGCCTCGTTGCGGATGTACTCTACGACCGCGCCATAGGTGAGCTTGTCCTCTGCCCATCCTCCGAGGACGGTGATGAGTGGACCCCAACTGTCAGGTAGGGCCATCAGGAGGGCCATCGCCTGCAGCTGCGTGTCGATCTTCCACCCCACGTCATTGCATTGTGAGGCGAGCGACTCGATCTGCTGCATGGCGGAGATGACATCATCTCCCTCCTCGATTCTCACTGTGAGGAGTCGCTTCATTGCGAAGATTTTGTTCGCGAGCGACTTGGATTGATGGATGGAGCAGAGTTTTTGCCAAGCTTCGGCTGCCAGCTTGCAGCCCTGGAAGTAGCCCCACTGCGACTCAGCCGTCCCAGACATCAGAAGCATGAGCGCCTCCGTGTTCTTCTTTTCGAAGGCCTGCTTCTCCGCGTCCGCAGCAGTCGCCTCTGAGAGCACCTCCTTTCCCAGCATGACATCAAGCAGCCCCTTATGCGCGAGGTGCAACTCGAAGTGCCACCTCCATAGCCCAAAGCCCGGGCCGCCCGCATACTTCTGAATGGGCTGCGTCTCCTTCTGCGCCATGTGCGCAGCTGCTACTCCGACGAGTTCTCAGAACTTCACGGCGACGTCCAAGATGACGATCCCGTGCGCTGCGGAAGACGTGATCGTTGGAGGCTATCAGGCCCGTGGGCCCATAACCCTTTGTCAGGATGAGAGCCACGTGGATGCGGTCCCGACGTTGGTCTGATAGTCTCTAGTGGTTCACGTCTACTGTTTTGGGCGAATCTGAGACTGAGCGTGAGCTTTCTGGTCGCCTCACGCTATGTGAGCAGGAATTTGGAGACAATAAGTTTGCGAAGGGAATAACGTCGTTTTGCGTTATATATTGAACATAGACATGATCACAACATTTATAGGGCTAGTCATGAGCTTTCCAACGCACCAAACCGCGCGCGATTCGGCCAAGCGTAGCNATCAGGCCCGTGGGCCCATAACCCTTTGTCAGGATGAGATCCGCGTGGTGCGGTCCCGACGATGGTCTGATAGCCTCTAGTGGTTCACGTCTACTGTTTTGGGCGAATCTGAGACTGAGCGTGAGCTTTCTGGTCGCCTCACGCTATGTGAGCAGGAATTTAGAGACAGTCAGTTTGCGAAGGGAATAACGTCGTTTTGCGTTATATTTTGAACATAGACATCATCATAACATTTATAGGGCGAGTGATGAGCTTTCTAACGCACCAAACCGCGCGCGATTCGGCCAAGCGTAGCTCAAGTTATGCTTGCCGAAGCGCAGGTCTCACCCACCACAGAAACGCCTAACGCCTCCATGGCGCGCACACGCCGTGGCGCCTTCCTTCACGTGCGAAGCGCCTTTCCCAAGGCGCAGGTCCACTTGCACGTGGTGTAGGGGTCCCCTGCACTGTTTCCACGCACCCTACCCACTTTTGGGTCGAGTTTGGTGATGGGGTGTGACGAGGTTCGAAACCTGTCCGCGGACCTGCAGTCAGAATTTTGACTAAGTCCCCGAGTAACAAAACGTACCACTGGGTTTCGGACGCAGCCATGATTTTGGCTAAGTCACCCAGTAACAACCTGCACTTCTGGATCCGGTGGATGATCCACCTGATCAGGCGGATCATCCACCGGACGCCTCGGCAGGCCTATCGGAGCATTTTCTCCACATGGTAATTTTGTTACTCGATCCGGTCGATTATCCACCGGATTTCGAGTCGCAGCCGGCTCCCAGAGTCGCTGCGCACACCCCAACTTTGGAAGGCCATATCTCCCTTGATACTTGTCTGATTCTGGCGAAACAACTTCCACCGGATTCAGCAACTTGTCAACTTTACGGGGCAATCCTCCATTTAAGGATCCGAGCAATTATCGAGTCGCCAGATCCGCCGGAGCGGAGTTTTCACTTTCTGGCGGCTCGTCGGCGCCTCCCGGCGCCGCACTTGGGCATGCAGAGGGGCAATTTTTCAACAATGCGAGGGTGAGTGAATCTGTTCGTTTTTCATTTGTTGGGCACTGGCCACTCTCACACCCCTGTTACATGGCTGCCCCCCTCGTGCCTTTTTCCCTGTTCTGGTTGTGCATGTGGATTTGGTTGTGGATGTGAGTACGTCTGTGCGGATGTGAATGTAGAACTTGATGGGGGTTGTGTTTTGAATGTAGATTTGGACGTGTACGTGGTTGTGAATGTGAATATGTGGGTGTGGACGTTAGTGTGGGCTTTTATGCAGAGCACCCACTATGCAATGTGCTAGCGTAAGATGCCATGCAGTCTGTGCAATCAAAATCTTTCTTCATATAGACAAAGCGCCGGCGCTTCAAAGTGGCTAGACGCGGAGCTCCAAAGCGTTGTCAAGGTGCAGCCGACATACCTCAAAGACAGTCTCAGCCTCCTACTTGAGCTTGACGAGCTACAACTCCCCCAAGGAGTAATCTTGGCCTCCTACGATGTGATCTCACTCTGCCCCAGCATCCCCATCCTCCGTGCTCTCAGCTACATTCAAGAAATGCTGCTAAGAGCACGCCACCCGCGCACCCCAGCCATTCTCCGGCTTCTCTCATGGGTTATGCGCAACTCTTACGTGGAATTCATGGATGTCACTTACAAACAAGTGAAAGGGACCGCAATGGGGACCCCAGTTGCCCCGGCATTCGCTGTCCTCTTCATGAGCTACTTGGACCTGGAACTACAACAAGAAACAGGAATCCAAGCCCTGCTCCACCGAAGGTACATTGATGATGGGCTCATTCTATGGGCAGGAGATGAGGAAAGCCTCAACCGCTACCTCACCACCTTCAACCAGCTTGACAACAACATCAAGCTGACATGGGAAGTCTCTTGCTCCTCTATCTCTTTTCTGGACTTGCAATTGTACAAAGGCGACAGGTTCAAGTTCCATAGGGTTCTGGACGTCTCCATGTACCAGAAACCTATGAACACTTATTTGTACCTGCCCTTCAGCAGCTACCATCCTCGGAGCTGCTTGAGAGCCTTTGTTACCGCTGAACTACAGAGGTATCTACTAAGAACCTCATCTGCCACGGAGTTCAACAAGCTACGGGACCTCTTCTTCTCCCGACTGAGAGCACGTGGTTACCCTCACAAGTTTCTGGTCCCCCTCTTCCTCCAGGTCAAACACACACAACGGCCAGGAAAAATCAAGGCTGCCAAGCTGCGGCTAACCTCTGGTCCCAAACCACTCGGCTGCAGACCCCTCGTGTTGAAAGCCCCTCTGAACCCACGAACAGAGAGCCTACACCTGGGGTTTTTTCTAAAACGCTTTGCAAAGCGTTTAGAAAAATATAATCCTGCCGTGTTCCCACCCCGAGCTATATTGGCCTGGCGTCTACCTCGCAAGCTGCGCACTTATTTGGTCCGGTCCAGGCTCAAGATCCGGCCGACCATAAAAAAGCAGGTGCAGCCTCGGAACCTCCTGTGCGAAGCTATTGCATTTTCCTGTCGCGACGCACGGGCTGACTTGGTCACCTGGACACCGTCCGAGGTACCTCGATCTCATACCTAGGTTCTGTCCTCTTTCCCACCTACCTATGCTTTGCGGCTATATGAGATTATTGTTTCTGTTCAGTTTGAGTAGAGCACTGACGAAGGCCCACTCAGGCCGAAACCGGTATGCTCAATTGACTGTCCATTTTCGACTCTCTCGCCGCATCACAAATTTCTCTCTCCCCCCCAAAAAACTCTATCTCAATTCCGTCTTTTTGTTCCTTTGCTGCTCTGAGATGCCTACGCCTACACGTTGCATCGTGCACAATGCAATGCATTTGGATACGATGCATCACAATGACATGCCCTGTGATGAAATACAGCACAACATATCTGAAAAAAAAAAAAACATTGCAATACATCGTAGGATTATATTTTTCTAAACGCTTTGCAAAGCGTTTTAGAAAAATATAATCCTGGAAGATCTGCTGGACATCAAGGAACAGTTCATGAACTCGGGACTGCTCCCTCCTTCCCTCTGGGATTTTTTTCTTGAGAAACCAGAGCATGGATGGAAACCGGCAGCCTTCTACACTATCCTCAAGGTACACAAGACCCCCCCTGTTGGACGCCCCATCGCAGCTTCAACACAATGGATCACCACCAACGTGTCAAAGTGGCTAGACGCGGAGCTCCAAAGCGTTGTCAAGGTGCAGCCGACATACCTCAAAGACAGTCTCAGATTCCTACTTGAGCTTGACGAGCTGCAACTCCCCCAAGGAGTAATCTTGGCCTCCTACGATGTGATCTCACTCTGCCCCAGCATCCCCATCGTCCGTGCTCTCAGCTACATTCAAGAAATGCTGCTAAGAGCACGCCACCCGCGCACCCCAGCCATTCTCAGGCTTCTCTCATGGGTTATGCGCAACTCTTACGTGGAATTCATGGATGTCACTTACAAGCAAGTGAAAGGGACCGCAATGGGGACCCCAGTTGCCCCGGCATTCGCTGTCCTCTTCATGAGTTACTTGGACCTGGAACTACAACAACAAATAGGAATCCAAGCCCTGCTCCACCGAATGTACATTGATGATGGGCTCATTCTATGGGCAGGAGATGAGGAAAGCCTCAACCTCTACCTTGTTAGCTACTGAGCTAACCACCTCTGGCAGAGTAGCCGCGAAACCGAAAAGCTCACAAAGGTTTTTAGGCCTTCTTCCTTTGTTGACATGTGTCATGCACCCCAAACTTAATCAGGCATACACTTCACCTTCAAGAGTACTAACGCCTTAGCATTACATCTCAAGAAGAGCTCAAGTCGTCAATACGCAAGAGAGCATCAAGCAAGGGTTGATTGATCAGCATGCAAGACAAGTCCTTTTATAGCTGTCTGTCCAGTCCTAGAACTCAAAAGCACATTCCTGGGAAGTGGCCTGAACCAGCCACGTCACCAATAGACTTGCACTGTGGGCTTGACACATAAGCATCCTAGTGTCAAGGTGACAGACCAACCATGTAGCGTCCAAGAAGCTACGGACTTTCTTTCTTGGAAGCTTCCACAGCAAACAAGATATGCATGGGGCCAGGATCGACCTCATGACCTCTCACTTGGCCAAATCAACAAAATGGCCAAGGTAACCACTCACCCACATGGTGTACTCACAGGTCATATCTCACAAGAGACAGAGCATAGTTGAGTCACACTACAACGGATCTAGGGGTCATACCTCCACAAGGGGCAGAGCATTCCTGATCCGTCCTACAACACTGAACAAGGGGCAAAAACATTCAACAAATCTCTCCCTTGCACCTTGCGTCAGTGACCATCATCATTCGTCATCACTTGCGTTGACCATGCCGACACCTTGCCTGCCCGCCTGGTGGAGATCCTTGTCCAGTGGCTTTGTAAGCATGTCAGCCCGGTTCAGCTTGGTGCCGACATACTCGAGCTCCACTGTCTGTTTGTAGACCAAGTCTCGAGCGTAGTGGTAGCGGATCTCGATGTGCTTTGTGCGCCTGGACAGGACGGGGTTCTTTGACATGTCAATCTTGATGACCGTCGCCGTTGCCTGTGGTGCCTTCATCTCGGATAGCAAGCTTCGTAGCCACTGCATCTCTTTACACACCTCAGCCAAGGCGATGTACTCAGCTTCAGCTGTTGACAAAGAGACACATTCCTGCTTGCGACTTGCCCAACTGACTGCACCTCCATTCAACATACACACAAAGCCGGAGGTAGATTTTCTGTCATCGATATTCCCTCCCCAATCAGCATCAGTGTAGCACATGAGACGGAGTGATGCGGATCCAGCGATGCCTCCAAACTGGAGCCCCACGTGCCGCGTCCCCTGAAGGTAGCGCATGATGCGCTTCACGGCCTGCCAGTGAAGTGGACCGGGATTGGCCACAAACCGGCTCACCTGCCCAACAGCATGGGCTATATCTGGTCGGGTGGCGACCATGGCATACATCAGACTGCCCACTGCAGACTGATATGGGATGCCCAGCATGTCAGTTTGCTCCGCTTCGTTGGATGGGGACATGGAGGTGGAGAGTTTGCACTCCGAGCTCATGGGTGTGCTGGCAGGTTTGCAATCTGCCATGTCGTTTCGTTTGAGGATGGAGTCGATGTATTTTGTCTGGTTCAGGCTGATGGTACCTGCTGCTCTGTTGCGCTTGATTGCAATTCCAAGATAGAAGTCAAGAGGACCCATGTCCTTCATCTTGAATCTACTACTCAGCTGCCCCTTGAGATCGTCTAGCAGCTGCGTTGAAGAGGAGCATAGAATCAGGTCATCAACGTACAAGGCGACCAACATAGTCCCTTTGTCACTCTCATGCACGTACATGCCAGGGTCATTGTCGCAGTGCATGAAGGACTCCTTGGCCATGAAGGTGTCCATCTCCTGGTACCAAAGTCTTGGCGCTTGTTTTAGCCCATAGAGTGCTTTCACCAATCTACACACCTTGCCCTGAGGAGCATCAACCCCCTCCGGAACCTCCATCAATACCTCCTTGTCAAGTTTGCCGTAAAGGAAGGCTGTCTTGACATCCATCTGGTGGACCTCCATGTTCTCGGCAGCAGCAATGGCGAGCATTGACCGGATGGAGGCAAACGTCACAACTGGGACAAAGGTCTCATCGTACTCTGCGCCAGGCCGTTGGGAGAACCCCTTTGCTACCACCCGTGCCTTGTACTTGTCTATCTTGCCATCCTGTTTCCTTTTTACTTTCAGCACCCACTTGGACCCCACAACGTGAGCCCCGGCAGGGCTGTCCACCAGCACCCAGGTCCCATTCTCTTCAATGGAGCTGAGTTCACTGCGAATTGCTTCGTCCCACTCTGCTTTGTCAGGCCGAGTGAGTGCCTCTGCGACAGCCGTTGGCTCCTCTTGAACCAAGAATGAATAGTTGAAGCCTGTCCATTCACCCCTATCTGCGTCGTAATGCTGCCGAGGTACTTTGAGGCGTGAACTGCTCCTTGCACCTGCTGGCTGGTGCTGTTGATGTAGAGGCTGGAGGTCTGGTTCGTCGTTGATGATGGGAGAGGCATCATCCTCATGTTCCGGAGGATCGGATACGTCAGAATCAGAGTCTGATTCCTCCGAGTCATCTTCACGAGCTCCTCTCCCTGTTGCAGTACCTATCCCATGCCATTGTGCTGGTGCTTCGTCTCCCTCTTCTAGGAGAGTGAGCCACTCTCCCTGTTCTGGAGCGTTCTCGAGTTCGAGATGCTCTCCCTTACTCAGAGACATTTCGTGGAAATCCACGTCTTTGCTGCGGATGACCTTCTTGGCTCCTTGGTCCCACAGTCGATAGGCTTTGTGGGCGGTGTCGTAACCGATGAAAATACACTTTCGTGCTCTTGCATCGAGCTTTCCAGGGCCCTCACCAGCCTGGACCTTGGCAAACCCGGTACAACCGAACACCTTGAGATGGGAGGCGTCCGGCTTCCTGCATGACCATGCTTCTTGAGGCGTCTTCAACTGCTTTGTCTGCTTCTTCTTGCCTCTCCTTCACAGAGCTGCTGCAGGTGTGAGGTTCACAAGGTATGTAGCCGTACGTGCTGCTTCAGCCCAGAACCTAGGAGGAAGCTTGGCGTCAAAGAGCATGCACCTTGTCATGCCTAGGAGCGTCTGGTTCATCCTCTCTGCTACGCCGTTGCTTTGAGGTGAGTAGGGCGTAGTTTTCTGGTGTTCAATGCCCTGTGTCTTGAGCCACTCCCTGCAAGCTTCGTACTCTCCCCCATTGTCCGTCCTGAATGCCTTCACCTTCTTTCCACTCTGTCGCTCAACCATAGCGACAAAGGCCTGTAGATTCTCCTTCACCTCACTTTTCTTTTTGAGAAAGTATATCCAGACTTTGCGGCTGTTGTCGTCGATGCATGTGAGGAAATATCGGCTGCCTCCATTTGATGGTATGCGAAAGGGACCACATACGTCAGAGTGGACAAGATCAAGAGGTGCGAGAGCACGCGTTCCATTGCGCTTGAAGGGTTTCTTTTTCGCCTTGCCTTGAAGGCATGGCTCACACATGATCTCCGCTCCCTCCACCTCATCACCTAGCTCCATCCCACGCACTAGCTCCTGCTTTCCCATGAGCTCCAATGTGCGATGAGCCACGTGTCCAAAGCGCCTGTGCCACAGGTTCTTGGAGGATGTGCACAGGTTAGAATGAACAGCCCCGGTGGCTGCATTTGCTTGCGGTTTTGTTGCCGAATCATCTGCTTCCACTGCTTCCGCTGCTCCAACATGTCCTTCCTCATCTGAGTCTGCATCGCTGCTCTCCTCATCATCACTCTCGGCCAAAGATTCAGCCGTTGAAGTTGTCGTTTTGGTCTGCAAGACGTAGAGTCCATCAACGCGAGGAACGTGTGCGACAACCTTCTTGGAAGAGTAGGAAATGTTGATGTCCTTGGTGGGAACTATCAC
>SZWC01006198.1:66472-76584 GCA_023375785.1 Penium margaritaceum
ATGTGTCATGCACCCCAAACTTAATCAGGCATACACTTCACCTTCAAGAGTACTAATGCCTTAGCATTACATCTCAAGAAGAGCTCAAGTCGTCAATACGCAAGAGAGCATCAAGCAAGGGTTGATTGATTAGCATGCAAGACAAGTCCTTTTATAGCTGTCTGTCCAGTTCTAGAACTCAAAAGCACATTCCTGGGAAGTGGCCTGAACCAGCCACGTCACCAATAGACTTGCACTGTGGGCTTGACACATAAGCATCCTAGTGTCAAGGTGACAGACCAACCATGTAGCGTCCAAGAAGCTACGGACTTTCTTTCTTTGAAGCTTCCACAGCAAACAAGATATGCATGGGGCCAGGATCGACCTCATGACCTCTCACTTGGCCAAATCAACAAAATGGCCAAGGTAACCACTCACCCACATGGTGTACTCACAGGTCATATCTCACAAGAGACAGAGCATAGTTGAGTCACACTACAACGGATCTAGGGGTCATACCTCCACAAGGGGCAGAGCATTCCTGATCCGTCCTACAACACTGAACAAGGGGCAAAAACATTCAACATACCTCACCACCTTCAACCATCTTGACAACAACATCAATCTGACATGGGAAGTCTCTTGCTCCTCTATCTCTTTTCTGGACTTGCAATTGTACAAAGGCGACAGGTTCAAGTTCCATAGGGTTCTGGACGTCTCCACGTACCAGAAACCTATGAACACTTATTTGTACCTGCCCTTCAGCAGCTACCATCCTCGGAGCTGCTTGAGAGCCTTTGTTACCGCTGAACTATAGAGGTATCTACTAAGAACCTCATCTGCCACGGAGTTCAACAAGCTACGGGACCTCTTCTTCTCCCGACTGCGAGCACGTGGTTACCCTCACAAGTTTCTGGTCCCCCTCTTCCTCCAGGTCAAACACACACAACGGCCAGAAAAAATCAAGGCTGCCAAGCTGCGGCTAACCTCTGGTCCCAAACCACTCGGCTGCAGACCCCTCGTGTTGAAAGCCCCTCTGAACCCACGAACAGAGAGCCTACACCTGGGGTTTTTTCTAAAACACTTTGCAAAGCGTTTAGAAAAATATAATCCTGCCGTGTTCCCACCCCGAGCTATATTGGCCTGGCGTCTACCTCGTAAGCTGCGCACTTATTTGGTCCGGTCCAGGCTCAAGACCCGGCCGACCATAAAAAAACAGGCGCAGCCTCGGAACCTCCTGTGCGAAGCTATTGCATTGTCCTGTCGCGACGCACGGGCTGACTTGGTCATCTGGACACCGTCCGAGGTACCTCGATCTCATACCTAGGTTCTGTCCTCTTTCCCACCTACCTATGCTTTGCGGCTATATGAGATTGTTGTTTCTGTTCAGTTTGAGTAGAGCACTGACGAAGGCCCACTCAGGCCAAAACCGGTATGCTCAATTGACTGTCCATTTTTGACTCTCTCGCCGCATCACAAATTTCTCTCTTCCCCCCAAAAAACTCTGTCTCAATTCCGTCTTTTTGTTCTTTTGCTGCTCTGAGATTCCTACGCCTACACGTTGCATCGTGCACAATGCAATGCATTCGGATACGATGCAACGCAATGACATGCCCTGTGATGAAATACAGCACAACATATCTGGAAAAAAAAAAAAAACATTGCAATACATCATGGCGCAATGTGGTGTGATGGGATGCGCAACGATGCGACACAGTGCGATACGATGCGACCAATGCCATTCAATGCAATGGGACACTGTCGCTGATTGTTTTAGGTTCGATGTCACAAGCGATACCGACATTGCGATGTAACCACCCTCACAGCACAGCCTGCTTCTTAGGACACGTTTGTTGAATCATTTCTGGCATGTCTCTTTTGGTATAGATGGTCGTGGTGGTGATTGTTTTTGTCTTTTTTCTCGTCATCATTTTCGTCATCGTCATCGTTGTCGTCCTCGTGGTTGTCGTGGTCGCCGTGGTCGTTGACCTCCTTGCTGTGGTCGTCATCGTCATTTTGTTGTCGTCTGTGTCATCTTCGTTCTTTTTTTGTCATCGTAGTCGTCGTCGCCTTTTTTGTCGTCGTCGTCGTCATCGCCTTCGTTGTCGCCGTCGTCGTAGTCTTCCTTGTCGTCGTCCTTGTCGTGGTCGTCGTTGTCATCGCCATTGTTGTCGTCACGGTGGTTGTCGCCGCCGCCTGCCTTGTTGTTGCCGATGGCGTCGTCGTCGTCGTTGTCGTTGTCTTGGTTAGGCATGAGAATCCAGATACATCCATTCCTGGCAGCAGGTATACGCTATCCGGATAGTTGCCTCAAATATCCTGATACTTACAGATACTTCCGACAGATCCTGTTTTGGTGTTCTTTTGCATGCTTTCTATCTCTCCATTTGACTTCTTCTGTGTTATCTCTTTTCTGTGTGTCATATGCGACTCACCCACTCACTCACTATCTCTCTTTTTCACTCTCACTCACTCACACATTCTCTCACTCACTCACTCACTCACTTACTCACTCACTCACTCACTCACTCACTCACTCACGCACTCACTCACTCACTTACTCACTCACTCACTCACTCACTCACTCACTCACTCACTCACTCACTCACTCACTCACTCACTCACTCACTCACTCAAACTCATCCCTCTCACACCTGAACAACCAAGCCACTTCAAATTCTAGCAAGAACTTCCTTTGGACCTCTCTCACTTCTTCTAACTGCACCCTACCATCTTGCAGAAACATCAGCGCAACGTTTGTCCACCTGGAATGCCAACCCACAGTTCAAGCAAGGCAAGCCATGCACAGCTTCTGATTTCAATGAATGGCCTTGCTCTCCAGTGCTGATGAAATCCAACAGTTTCGTCCTTTTGACGACAACGTAGATGCTCAACCGATCTGTTTTTTCAGAGCAGCAGCAAAGGCACATTCTACATGTACGTAGCATCCTCATTAGATTTGGCAAAGTTAGGTACATGGGCTTTTACCTCATGCAAAATATGTGGCCATTTTGTTGATTGCATTGAGTGGTCAGATTCCACATCCTTTGCTTTAGGCAAAACCCATGTTGAGAGATTCCCCCCCCCCCTCCACTTAGGATAAGAGATAGCAAGATGAAGGAGAAGCTATCAATACCAAAAAAAAATGGATGAGGTGCGTAGAGGCGGGTGGGGAAAAGGTTGTTGCCATGTGATATGGAGGGAAGTGAGGGAGGCAGCAATGGAACTTGAGAGAGCGGGAGGGAATGCCATACATCAGGCTTGTGAATTGGAACAGAACAACAAAACAAGTGAAACGAAAGGCAGTAAGTGGCTTGCGGTGAAACAAAACCAGCCCTAGTACGTCAAGCGTGGGATGGACCTGTAAAATATGGGGAGGAAACAATGGTAGGAGCAAGAGAAAACGGGATCGTGGGTGTGGCCACACAAGCAAGAACCCCATGGAAAACTGATAATTTCTACCAGATCATAGAAATCTGTATGTGAAAACTGGAAACTAGTTTTAGTGGAGAGAGAAAAACAAAAATAGTCGAGTGAGTGTCTTGCTTGGGCATCACATGCAAGGAGGCCGCATCGCCACCAGGGGGTCGAGCCCGACCTCTTGACAAGCTAATGATGGCGGTTTCTCACAATCGTGGTGGCTCCCAATGAACTAGCACCCAGCAACAATACTGCAACTTCCTCGTAAATGAATACGCACGTTCGCCACGGTCCTGCCTTAACCAGGAGCAAAACCATGAGAGCCATAGCAAAGTCAGAGATGAAGACATGGCCATAGATCTAGAGCTTGGAAACGTAGGGCTGCAGGATAATTCCACAAGGTCCATCATAACTACTCTTGGTCAGTAGTGGCACGCCTTATAGCAGCAGCCATAACTCTCAGTCTCCTGTACATGAATGTGAAAAAGTGGTTCACGACAAGAGGGCATAAGGTTAGAGGTGTGATGGACAAGAGACTGACCACAAACATCAACACTCCCCCATGACCCGCAATCACAGGAACCACATGCCACAATATGAGAGCAAGAGACAAAGTGAACAACACAGCATGCAACTCAACCGGGGTTTTGCAGATGCGCAAGACCAACAGCACGCATGGCACACTTGAACACACCTCTATTGAGTGCCTTTGTGATAATCAGCCTCCTGTAACCATGTGTCCACCCAGACAAACCCAAACAATGCCAGCAGTAATGCACTCATGTACGAAGTGTTCCGCATTGATGCGCTTTGTTCAAGAATGATACGTACCATCATCTTCAACAATGACTTGTGCTTTGGTTGTCACAACACAGAGTGATACAACAGATGGGTACGCACAATTTGTGTGACAGGCGGCACATCTAGGTAACCTAACTCGTACCTAAGTCAAGTGCAACATACACGGCCTTGCTTGAACTTCGTACGACACAACGCTGAGGCACGGGCCGAGGAAATGTGAGGGTTACAGCGCTGAACCATACACCACCAGATGAGGACGATGAGATGAACTGAGGCCATGGCACAGGCTCGTTGGCAGAGAATGATGAGGGGTCACAGTTCCAAGATGCGGGCCGAGCGACGAGCGAGGCCACAGCACCATTGAGCGGGCTGAATGAAGTGAAAAGAGGCTGGAGGCAGGGGAGAGCCCGGGCCTTGCACGAGAATGATGATAATGACAGCGGCAGAGAAAAGCGAGGACGCTGGGACATGGCAGCGAGCCATGTGGCGCAGCGAGAGTGGGGGCAGGACCGAAGCCCGGGCCGAGAGGAAACGAGGCTTTGACTGATTGATGATAAGAGTGACCACAAAGGGTAAGCATTACAAGGATTGATCTCCATCCAAGTACTATGCTGGTCCCAAGCTAGGAGAACTACCGGCTACGGTGGGTGAAACAAGAGGTAGCGCCGAAGGCGTGCTAACGTCTCGGTACATCTTGGAGTCGCGAAGCAAATCCTTGAACTGGGGCCGAGCGTGATCAGTTTCCCGGTGTTCGGGAGCCTCAACCAGTGTCTCTTTTGGAGGGCTGAACGTTGGCGTGTAGCGAGGTCCAGACCGCCTGGAGGACTTTGGTGGCGCTTAGCGGGATCCGGAGACATTTGCCATCTGTCAGTGCTGACTGGGCCGTTGAAAGTCACGTGTGTGCCGTTGGATCATTGCCGTATCCACCAACGGCCACCTGAACAGCGTTGTTGGAGCGACGTCCTGTACCGCTTCTTGGAGGTATATTTCAGTAATTATTGGGAAGAATGCAAAGGAGGTGTTGGGGGCTCGGTGGGCCAAAGGCTTGGTATGTTGCACCCGGGTAAAGCCTTGTGACCATTGAGGCATTTTTCCAACAGAGCTCTCAGGCTTCAGATAACGATGACAAACCCAACTAGATTAGACTGCCTTCCGACAAGGTGGGAGATCCACAAGTTAGAACACACCATGCACGTTGACTCCATCTAGCTCATTTTGCATAGCCTTCTTAAAGAGAGGGAGTTGGTAGCCTTTGTAGACAGTTCTGGTTTCAAGAGGGAGAGAGAAGAGTCCAGCAGCAGCAAAGCAAGAGACGACATAGGCGGCGATAGAGGTGGCAAGAGCCTGGTAGAACTCACGCTCCACAAGGGAGTACCCCAGTGTAATATGGGGATGAACGACAGACGCAGAGGCGCCAGAAGAGGGTGCAACAGCAAGGCCAAGGGCACAGAGACCGGGTTCCCCGGATGTTGTGACACATGGGCGAGTAGTGAGAGGCACCTGGTTGGTCTGACAGGCACCTAACATGCTGAGGCCTAGGTCCTCAGTGAAAGAGGCACGGGTCAGTAATGTGACCTTTCTGGTCTGAGAGGGTTGGGCATGAAATCTCCCCACCGTGCACGTACGGTGAGATAAGGATGGGCACGAGAGAAGATGGGAAAACGGCAGGCACAGAGTGGGCGATCTACAGAGGAGAGGACGTGGGAAAGATGAGTGATGGCTGTGTGTCTGAGGTAGAAGAAGAGGTAACTGTCACCAGAGTGCAAGACTGGGAGATGGGAAGCTAACCAGGTGACATAGGGGTGGACAGAGAAGGTGTGGGAGGGGTCTGGACATGGGGAGAAGTGCACCCCATGCGGAGACACATGGGGTGTGTTGGAAGGAGCTTCACCGAGAGCAGAGGGTGCAAGTGAGGTGTGCATCCTAGCAAGGAGGTTGAGTTAGGCCTGATTGGAAGGGGCAGTTGGTACAGAAAGAGAGAGAGTGGGACAAGAGAGGAAAGGGAGGGAAGTCGGGAGACGTTATGTTCAAAGACATCCTCAAAGAAAAAAGCATCACGTGACTCAATGACGTGGCGTAGAGTGGGGTCCTGAAAGTGCCAAACTTTAGAGAACGCCAAGACATACAGAAAGCCTATCACGAAAAAACAGCTTGCCATCACAATGGTCATCTGGGAGCCAGACGGGAGCAGTTAAGCCCCAGATGCGGGTCAGGAGCAGGTTGGCCCTAAGACCGGTCCACCGTTAAAAGGAGGTGACATGGTGGGGAAGGGGGCGGTGAGGAACATGGTTACACACACACACACACACACACACACACACACGTCATGTAGGACATANAATGGTCATCTGGGAGCCAGACGGGAGCAGTTAAGCCCCAGATGCGGGTCAGGAGCAGGTTGGCCCTAAGACCGGTCCACCGTTAAAAGGAGGTGACATGGTGGGGAAGGGGGCGGTGAGGAACATGGTTACACACACACACACACACACACACACACACACACACACACACACACACACGTCATGTAGGACATAGCCTCAAAGGCAAGGACAGGGGACTGCCAAGAGGCAGAGAGGAGGGCCCGGACGCCATCAGCAAGAATGCGGTTCTAACATTTTGACACATCATTCTGGTTGAAATTGTAGGGAGCGGAGAGCTCCAGACTCACCCCATGAGACTCGAGAAAAAAAGAGGTCGGACCAAGAATTCTACCAAACACACGCAAAACCTGTTGACATGCATGCTCAGCTTGGGGCAGCCAGGATCGAGAACATGAGTGACATCACTTTTGTGACGCAGGGAAACACCCATCGCCAATGCAAGAAGTTGTCCATCAAGCACAGAACGTAGCAGCTGAGGCCACCAAGAAATTCATCAGGCAAAGGACCCATGACATCAGCATGCACCATGTCGAGAGGATGAGTAGTGAAAGACTCCGATGAGAACAATCAAGGCAGTCTGCGGCACAGGGTAGGGGGAAATGGCTACGTCAAGACCAGCAGTGGGCTGCGTGTAAGGAATACACACAATGGCGACTGTGTAGATGTGTCAGAGGCGGCAGTGCAAGAGGAGCATATGGTCGAGCGAAAAGATGTGGAAAGCGTGGACCAGAGTAGGGCAGCGAAAGACAAGGGGAGAAACAGGTTACAACTAGGAACTCGGTCACAATTAATTCCACAGAGAACCATCCGAAGTCAGATGAATGAACGGAGAATGTAACAGCGCAGCAGCTGGACACAAAGTCCATACCCTGTGGACATAGACAGCAGGCTAACCTCCAAGTCAGGATTTTACACAACAGGAATAAACAGGTCCTAGTAGGATTGACGAAGGCAGGAGCTGCTTAGATCCCGTACAAACGAAGCGAGTGAAGTCGACGGGACAAAGAAAAAGAGGGGACGAGCAGCAGGGGGTCATGTGATGGATGGCTCCAGAGTCAATGATCTAGAAGCCACTCAATACAAAACCAAAAATTAGTGGAAGGCATACAGAAACAGTGCCGGATGGTGGGACAGAAGTAGAGGAGGGCGTGGCAAGACGACGAGGAAGCGTCACAGGTTTCCAGCTCTCAATAAACGGACAGTTGCAGGCGCTCATCCCTTGACGGGCCCAGATGACACACCATGAAGGGATCCATCCGACTCGAAGACAAGACTACTGGACATGCCTATCCGACTTTTGCCTCCTTGATCAAAGAGGCGGAGAAGTTTGGTGAGACGATGCTCCAGAGCACGCTCATCTTCAGGGCGTGACTCAACCGCAACCTCCATCACAAGCCCAGACAGGTCGCCTGTCTGGGCCACCAGTGATGTAGGCATCGGCATGAGAAGAAGACGATGGAGGAAGTGGAGAATCCACTATGGAAGCGGTGACAGCAAGGATAGGAACTCTAGCCCCGGTGCAAGCCTAATGGGCACGCATGGCAGAGGCAAGACGTGCATCATAACAGGGAGTTGGACAATTGGGGGCAGAATGCCTTGAGGCGCTGCAGTTCCAGCAAGTGACCAAACCACAGGCCGATGGGGAAGCAGGTTCCTTTCTGCTATGACCCTTCCCCTTGACCTTGTTGTGTCCCTGACCATTGGCACGGTCGGATACCTCATTCAATTGAGTAACAAAAGCAGTTAGGACAGAGATTAGAGGGACAGGAGGTGCAACTGGAGAGGTGGAAGTTGTTGCTCTCATCACCACTGCAACGGTCGAGTGATGCAGGGGCTTGTTTTGGAGGCTGCTCCACCTGTCTGTGAGACGGGCACTGATGCGTAAAGGGCACTGATGGCAAGAGGGACGTATTCAGAAACCTTCACGGCTACAAGTTGCTCAAGCTCAAAAGCAGGATCATGTAGATAGAGATCTGACAAATAAAAAATGAGTCCAGTCACAATGGAGAGGCATGTAGAGAGCTGACCTGGTGAGACCTTGCCACGGTCACGCAACAAACAAAGACTGCGTGCCATGTAGGTGTCAGCAGACTCATCATTGTGCATGTGGAGCTGCTTTAATTGACCGATTAGCATGCTCTGAGTGGCATGTCCAGTGACTGTTTTGTGGCAGAAAATGAGAGCGTAGGCACCTACTGGGTCCGTAGGTGCGGTGCGCGATGTCAGCATTGTAACTGCCAGTCTCATCTGTCAGGTCATGGGGATCTACCAGGATGAGGGGGCGCATGGCACAAGCGGCTTCAGAAGGCTATGGAGAAAAAGGAGGAGAGACAGAGGGACTGACTGGAGAGAAGTATTCCCTTGGAAGCTCATCCAGGTTCTGAAGCGGGTCTCCCAGGAGTAGGATACTTTTGACGTGAAGTGTGACAAAGGAATTTCAAGGTCCTTATGACCCTGCAACGGTAACGTGCGGACAATGCTAGCAGCACCCTGCACAAGAGACGGCACTGTGGCAGTGTTTTTGTCATCAGCCGCAACGGTGCTTGCCAGTGCAGTGGTCATTTCCATTTTCAGATCGACATCTTCTTGAAACAGCTTTTCAGCCCAATGGTGTGCTGCTTGTGCCTTACTAAGTTTGGCCTGATGGGCCTCAATTCTGTCATCCGGTGTAGGCATGACTGGTGTGCGTGCTGAGAGAGTAGGAATGCAGGAGGACAAGAAGTGTGTACATGAGGAAGCAGTGGTAAGCAGCACACACTCACGCTCACAAATGTACCGGCATGGGAGAAGAATAAAGAGAAGAAACACCATTTATGTAGTTGAGGAGGGCATTGTTGGAGTAATGCTCATCACCATGGCAGGAGTGACTCCAAAAAGGAACACCAAAAAGACAAGCCTTAGTGGCTTAGTGGTTAATGGTGTCCACCTATAGAGGTAGGGGCCCGGGTTCAAGTCCCACAAGATGAAATTCTGCCCTGCCTCAAGGGAGGTGGAAAATAGATGCCAGGAAGCTAGCTCAACCTCTAGAGTTCCTCCTTAAGTTTCTAGAAGGCCAGGTGAGGGTCCAGGAAAGTGGCACACCTTCTAGAAGGGGTGACTTGTCATACAAGGTATCTAGAGGTGTCTTGGTCTTCTGGACACCTTCCCTCCTACTAGAAGCAAGCTGAGGAATCTAGGAAGGGGCAGAAGCTTCTAGAGGAGGGAAGGGATGCCTTCCTAGGTGGGAAAAGGACAGCCTACCAAGGAGCACTCTAGAAGCCATAGAATCTGCTAGGAAGCTTCAAATCTGGCATGCTTTGGTGTTCTGGAAATCTTAGATCAGTGGCTATAAAATGCCACTGCTTGTGAGCCTTGATCAAGTTTTCATTCCCAGTCAATTGAGGCTAAAACTATTGCCTCACTCTCTGACCAGATTTTGCCATCCTTGGAACGAATTGCCTCCACGGTTTCAGTCTCTCCAAAAACAGTTGGTGGTGTGAACCAGCCATTGCTAGGGACCCTCCAGGGTGCACACTCACCCTCAGGCCAACA
>SZWC01006198.1:77160-92653 GCA_023375785.1 Penium margaritaceum
CACATCCAAGGATGCACCCTGGCCGCAGACGCATGGTCAAAACTTTGCTCCATCTACCAGTCAAGCAACCTTGCCAATCAGCTCTTCATCTTCAAACGGCTCGTCACCCTCCGAGCCAACGAAGGCGACAACATCATGGAGATCATGCAGCAGATTGAGTCGCTCGCAGCGGAGTGCGTGGCCACTGGTTGGGAGGTCGACTCTCAGTTGCAAGCTATGATCCTCCTTCTGGCCTTGCCGGACAGTTGGAGTCCCATGATCACAGTCCTTGGTGGCTGGCCTTCCGACGAGCTGAAGTACCCGAAGGTTGCTGAGTACGTGCGCAATGAGTGGATGCGACGTGGCGGTCGAGAGAGTGCATCGGCATCAAGTTCAGCTTACACGGTTCATCCTCAAAGTGGAGGCCGAGGCGACAAGTGGAAGGGTGCCAAACAGGGCACCAAGAAGGGTGACAAGAAGGGGGAGTGCTTCAACTGCGGCAAGGAGGGCCACTACGCGCGCAACTGTCCCAAGAAGAAAACAGACCGGTCGCAGCGGGGCGGGAAGAAAGATGAGCACGCCCTTATGGCGTACAACTCCACCAACTTGAAGGATCCAGGAGTTGTCGTCATGGACTCCGGATCAGGCCGCCACACGCAATGCAACAGGGCGGCATTTGTCACCTACGGCGCCTTGGAGAGACGCATGACGGTGGCCAATGGAAAAACAGAGGTGGCCGCCGGTGAGGGTAACATCCGCATTGAGTCAATTGTGGATGGCAAACCTGTCACGAGCACAATCTACGATGTGCTGCATATGCCCAACTTTGGGCCAAACCTGCTCTCCGTCACCCGCCTTACCGACAAAGGACTTGAGGTGCTCTTCACAAAGAAGGAGGCCGTCATCCGCAAAGAGGGCGAAGGTGAGGTGATTGCGCGTGCCAAGAGGGAGGACGACTTGTACCTGCTACGCGCAAAGATCCTCAGCAGCCGGGTGGGGTCCAACGCCGCCAATTTTGCAACGAAGGATGGAGGAGACCTGGACCTATGGCACCGCCGACTCTGCCACATTTCTCCATCGACAGTGAAGGAGATGGCTAAGAGGGAAGTGGTNTGGGTGGATGAAGAGCAAGGGGATTGAGTGGCAGAAAACAACTCCACACTCCCCACAACAGAATGGCGTCGCAGAGAGAGCGAATCGCACAATCCTTAACATGGTGCGATCCATGTTGAGCGACGCCGGCCTTACACAACGGTATTGGGCGGAGGCGGCAAGGACAGCAGCGTACATCATGAATCTCATGCCGACCAAGCCGCTGAAGGACAAGGAGAGCAAGGCGTGGAAGACGCCACAAGAGGTGTGGAGCGGGAGGAAGCCGGCGGTGGGTCACCTCCGCACGTTTGGTTGTGTTGCACATGCAATGGTGCAGGCACGCGAGGGACGGAGCAAGCTGGACCCGCATACCCGCCGGTGTATTTTCCTTGGATATGAGAGCGGAAGCAAGGCGTACCGGCTTTTTGACCCAAGGAGGTAGCAGATTGTGCGGAGTCGCGACGTCACGTTCGACGAGAAAAGCCGTTGGACAGACAAGGAGGCAGGTCTCTCCAAGAGGGAGGAGTGGATGCCACTCCTTGAGGGGGAGACGCCGGAGGACATGAATGAGGGTGACGTCCTCGCAGCAGCACCAGCCGGAGAGGATCGCCCGAGCGATGGGCGACCGGCAGAATTTGTTCCGGCCAGTTCGGATGAAGAATCCGAAGCAACGGAGATGGACGAAGAGGCGGGGAGTCGACAGATGTCTCCAAGGTCTCCAAGAGAGGGGGAGCAGGTGCTTGGAGAGGATGGCGCCGAAAGGGGACAGCAACAAGCACAACCGCCTCAACAGCCCCGAACGAGCAACCGTGTGCGAAGAAGGACAAAAAGGTACGAAGCCGACAAGGGCATCTGGACAGGGTTTGCACAAGTCTTCTTCACGCAAGAGGAGCGTGAAGGTGGCACTGCACAAGAAGGATGGGGCTGATTGGGAGGGAGCAATAAAATGTAAGCTCGCCTCGCATGAGGAGAAAGGCTCCTGAGTTGCAGATTAAGCATGGACAACTGCCATGGGTGATGCGCAAGGGGGAGATTGTTGGAGTAATGCTCATCACCATGGCAGGAGTGACTCCAAAAAGGAACACCAAAAAGACAAGCCTTAGTGGCTTAGTGGTTAATGGTGTCCACCTATAGAGGTAGGGGCCCGGGTTCAAGTCCCACAAGATGAAATTCTGCCCTGCCTCAAGGGAGGTGGAAAATAGATGCCAGGAAGCTAGCTCAACCTCTAGAGTTCCTCCTTAAGTTTCTAGAAGGCCAGGTGAGGGTCCAGGAAAGTGGCACACCTTCTAGAAGGGGTGACTTGTCATACAAGGCATCTAGAGGTGTCTTGGTCTTCTGGACACCTTCCCTCCTACTAGAAGCAAGCTGAGGAATCTAGGAAGGGGCAGAAGCTTCTAGAGGAGGGAAGGGATGCCTTCCTAGGTGGGAAAAGGACAGCCTACCAAGGAGCACTCTAGAAGCCATAGAATCTGCTAGGAAGCTTCAAATCTGGCATGCTTTGGTGTTCTGGAAAGCTTAGATCAGTGGCTATAAAATGCCACTGCTTGTGAGCCTTGATCAAGTGTTCATTCCCAGTCAATTGAGGCTAAAACTATTGCCTCACTCTCTGACCAGATTTTGCCATCCTTGGAACCAATTGCCTCCACGGTTTCAGTCTCTCCAAAAACAGTTGGTGGTGTGAACCAGCCATTGCTAGGGACCCTCCAGGGTGCACACTCACCCTCAGGCCAACAGGCATGACAATGATCCACGGTGCCACTACAGCCAACAGACAGAGGAGACCAGTCACTGAGGTGGCTG
Source organism: Penium margaritaceum (assembly GCA_023375785.1). Taxonomy (NCBI): domain Eukaryota; kingdom Viridiplantae; phylum Streptophyta; class Zygnematophyceae; order Desmidiales; family Peniaceae; genus Penium; species Penium margaritaceum. The sequence continues at coordinate 80,032 of SZWC01006198.1, forward strand.
CCATGGCTGCAGCAGCAGATACGACATGAACACCGGTAGTGGCATGTCACAGGGTGCACCTCCCCCTCAAGGGACAGGACAGCACCAGCTGTAGAGGTACAAATGGAAGCAAGTGCAATGGATGTTTCTTCGGCAGCTGTGGCAGCTACGGCAGCTACAACAGGGGAGGCTGTTTTCACCTGGATGGCCACATTTCCCGCTGTAGCTACAAGAAGAGAGGGGGATGCAGCTGCCTCAGTGTATGCTGTCTTGGCGCAACTCACAACTGTCTGTGCGGGTGCTCTGTTTGCCCTGGCTGTAGCAGCAAATGTGGTTGCTGTGCCGGCAGCTGTGTCAGGAATGGCACTCACGAGGCTGACAGGATCAGAGAGTGAGGGGAGAGCAGGGACTCGTCTGGGTTGCTCTCAGGCGACTGCACTAGATATGGATGGAGAAGTGGATGGTGTGGGATCTGCTGTGCTGTCTGGTATGTCCTGGGAGTGTTGCGAAGTTGGCGGTATGATTGGGAGGGATCGTCAAACGATGTACACTTGTAGGTCGATGTTGTGCTCCTTCTCCACTTTCCAGCGGTGAACGGAGCATGAAAAACCAGAGTGGTTCATTGTTATCGTCACGTGGCCACAATGGCCGATGATCAATGCGGGGTCCCCAGAGCTCCCGGACAAGCTCCCTTGCAGAAGTGAAAGGTAAATCAAGGTCGTCGTTGTGTGGTTCCTCCCAAGAGGGTGAACAGGCCAGTGTACCTGAGAGCAGAAGCAAGAGCTGCCTGTGTCACGCTGTGAGATGCTATTGCTGCTGCTGCTGCTGTTGCCCAAGAGGACAGAGAGGACCGAGTGCAGCTAAAGTGTTTATGTCGCCATTCATGATGCTGCTGCAAATGTTGTGGTTGCAGCTGTGTGGTGGAAGACCAGAGGGCCGAGAGTGCCGAGACGGCCAAAAGGGCCGGGCGCAACTAGATTACTGCTGCCATTGGTGATGTTATTACTAATACAAATGTCACATCTGCTACTATGTGCCAGCTGATACAAGGGCCAGGGCAGCCATGCGGACTGAGAGTACAGAGAGGTCTGGGCACAGCTAAAGTGCTGCTATTGTTGTGGATGCCATTGATGCTGTCATGTGGCAGCTGCGGCTATGTGGCGGACGACGGGAGGCCCCAGGGGTTCGAGTGACCAGAGAGGGCCAAGAGGGTCGAGCACAGTGAATGTGCTACTGAAGATCCTTCTGCAGATGTGGACATCGCAGCGACCACTATGTGCCGGGCGACACTGAGGTTGAGAGGGCCGAGGTGGTCGAGGGTGCCCAAGGCAGCAAGTGTGCTGCCACCATGACCACATGGAGGGTCCAAGACGAGGTCGTGAACCACAAGGCTTCGTGTGTGCAAGGCCGCAAGGAGGGATTTTCCCTCGTTTTTATCATATGAGTAATTACTTGCATGGGAACGAGTGTATGAGCAAAAGAGCACGGGAGCATGGGGGTGACCACGTGGGGTGAGAAAACCATGGAAAGCTCGTGGACAGAGAAAAATGCATGCAACAACCGAGAGTGAGTGTGAGGGGAGAGAGTGAAACAAGAGCAGGCTATTGAGCAAGTACCTTGCTCGCGCATCACTCGTGAGGATGCCACGCTGCCACCCGGAGGCGAGCCCAACCTCTTGGTAAGGTACTGCTGGTGGCTACTCACCATCGTACAGAATAATCCGACACAGTGTTCCCCTAAGGATCAGCACCCTGCAACAATACTGTAGCTTCCTCATAAATCCACACACACGTTCAGAGGTTACCACAACATCCTAAAGTGTCTGAGGTCATGGCTCAACCACGAGAAAAACCATGAGATTCATAGCAAAGTCATAAACCAAAACATGGCCATAGGACTAGAGTTTGGGAATGTGGGCATGTAGGCTGGTCCCATGATGTCCCTTGGCAGTGCTCTTGGCCACTACTCGCATACCTTCAGCAGCAGCCATACCCTACTGATCTTTGATTTCGATCATAAATATTTACTTGAAGGTTTTTCATGAACAATTTTTTCAGACAGATTGATTAGGTACCACCGAAGTAATTACTTAAGCAGGCCTCAAAAAACTTTCATTCATGTACTGGGTTCTACAAGCTCAATAATCAACAAAAAAAATTCAAGCCTCGTTCATGCTCGGAGTGCGCTATCACGCACCTCGCTAACGTGGTATCTGGCAGGTCTGATGTGTGAACCTGACACGTCAGACCTGTCAGGGAGCGAGCGGATGGATTTTGTGAGCATCTGCTGCGGTCAGACGCCCGCTTGACAAGGATTCATCTTTGTCTGTGCACGGATTTGACACTGTTCGTCGAATTCAAAGATCTGTTATTTTTGTTCAATGAATGAAAATACCAGATAATATTTAAAATTTCAAGAACCGTGTTCAAAATCATGGAAAACAAAAATAGAAATTGAAAAAAGAAAAAACAAAAGCAAATATCAGTACGGTAGTTCTCATTCTCCTGTACATTGTTCAGAAGTGACCCTGCCATGGATGCCGTTTTGCTGTTTTCCTAGTTCGACCACTGAAGAGTGTGTGAATGTCTGATCTGATTGCATATTTGGACATCCTGGTTTTTTCCATGCAGTTCTGAGCTTTCGTTCGCTCCATTTGGTGGAGAATTCAGAAAGTTAGCCCCATCCGAAGTTCGGGTGGTTGGCTAGTGGAATCTGGGTCTCCGTCATGGGTGACGAAATTATTCCACCGCGGTGGTCTGAGTTCGACTCCAACGGTCTCCAAAGGCACGTGGGCCATCAGGAAAGGTACGTGGGAAGTCGCCTTGATGTAGGAGAACCTCCCCCCACGTTTTAGGACCAGGGAGGGCGCTTTGACTGGTCGGCAGTGGAGCGCCTCCCATCATTCCCGTTCGTGGGCATGATGAGGCGGCTCCACCATGGGTCACTTCAACGGCCATAGCAGGGGCTCTACTACTCTGTTTTGGGCGTGCTTGGATGCGTTGGAAAGCTTAGATCACAAGCTAAAAGACTCTGATGTAATCTCACAATAATAATCACCCTTAATGGTCTTAAGCCCTTCTCAGTTTCCGCAACCTGCATTCTGCCAGCATTCTGCTCCCTTGGTGTTGTAGCGACCCAAAGCACACACCACCCTTGGAAGTCTCTTTGCACTAAGCAGCTGTGGACACGTGTGGTGGATCAGAGCACGCCAAGACAGATTCTTGACAAAGGTTTATGGGCCCACAGCCCTGACCTATCTACCAAGAATTCACGGCTGCGCCATCCCGAACGAGCTCGCCGTCGCAGTTTGAGACTATCCAGAGCAGAAGTGCATCGTGGCGCAGAAGACGGAGTACTCGTGCATCCAAAATTTTATGGGCGACCCTGGATTTAGGCTATGGTGGTGTCATTTTGAGATCCACCTTGCGCACAAGGGACTGTTGGAGCTTGTGAAGGGCACAGAGGCTCAAGATACGAGCACAACGATTGAGGAGAAGACGGCCTTTCACCAAGAAGAACATGGAGGCGTTGATGCTCCTATTGTCGTCGCTGCATGAATCGTAGTGGAGTTATATCCATGGCTGTGAGCTGGCAGCTGAAGCATAGAAGAAGCTCTACTCGATCCACCAATCAACATCCCTAGCCAACAAAATCTTTGCAATGAAGCGACTCTTGACGGTGAGGATCAAAGAGGCTGAGGACGTCATTTCCGCCAAGCAGCAGATTGAGTCTCTTGCCTCATAATGCAATGATGTGGGGTCGAAGATTGACACGAAGATGCAGGTAAAGATGCTCCTCATGGCTCTGCCCAACAGCTAGAGCCCTCCCATCACAGCGATGGGAGGTTGGAAGGAGGATAAACTCACCTACGGTGCAGTCGTCGAGTACATCCGCAATGAGGTGCACCATCAGAGCAGTGGCAAGACCTCGTCATCCTCAACTGCCCTGGTCACCAGAACGCAAGGTGGCAGCAGCAGCGGCAAATGAGGCTGTGGCAAGGGTGGTGGTAAGAAGGACACCAAGAAGGGTGCATGCCATAATTGTGGCAAGGAGGGTCATTGGGCCAAGGAGTGTCTGGAGGAGGTACAGGGCGGCGGCAAAGGTGCCAAAGGCAAAAGGCGCTTCTCAACGGCACGAAGAACCACCACCTGAAGAGTGCCAACCAGCAGTGCCTTGACTCAGGTGCTGAGGAGCATACCCAAGTCGAGAAGGTGGGGTTCATCAACTACACCAAGTCTGCGAAATCCAGGGTGGTCGCCAATGACAAGGTCGAACCCGAGGCCGGCCAAGGTGATGTGGACGTGGAGGTGGTGGTTAGTGGTAAAAGGGTGCAGTGTGTCATTCAGAACATGCAACATGTCCCTGGCCTGGCTGAAATTCTGAGTGTGAGCTGCATGAAAGACAAGGGGTATGAGTGCTCTTGCGTACGAAAGGTGCAGTCGTGCGGATAGACGGTGGCGGCGAGGTCGTGCTCGAGGAGAAGCGCGAGGGAGGTCTCTACATTGTTGAGACCAAGGTCATTTCCTCGGCAGCAGATGCAGCGACCCGCAAGAGCGTACCGTCAACCTCACAAAAGGAAGGGGAGCAGACCTGCAGCTGTGGCACCGGCGGCTGGGGCACTCGTTGCCCGCAGTTGTGCAAGAAATGGCAAAGCACGATATGATTCGCGGCCTCAACATCACAGGTGCAGCAGACATACCAGCAAATTCCGTAGAGCACAAGTGCGAGCCTTACATTGTGGACAAGGCAAAACGCAAATCATTTGAAGAAGGACAGCGGCGGTCCGAGAACCTGCTTGAGGTCGTGTACAGTGATGTGTGCAGGCTGATCAAGACAACATCCATTGTGGAAGCGTGGTACTTTGTCACCTTCATCGACAATTGCAGAAGAAAACTCTACGTCTACTTCATGAAGCGGAAGAGTGAGGTGCAGGACTGACTTCAGAAGTATGTCGCAGCGGTGAAGAGGCAGACTGGCTGCAAGGTCAGAGTACTACACCACAACAATGTCGACGAGTTTGTGGGCTGCAGAGGGTGGCTGAAGGAGCACGGGATTGAGTGGCAGCCGACCACTCTGTACATGTCGCAGTCTAATGGCGTGGCGGATCGTGCAAACCAGGCACTACTCACCATCGCTGGGACAATGCTCGTGGACGCTAGACTGCCACGGAGCCTGTGGGCCAAGGTAGTGAGTACGACTTGCTATATCACCAACCTCACCCCAACCTCAGTGTTGAAGGGGAAGGGCGGCTGGAGGCCACAGGAGGTGTGGAGCGGGCGCAAACCAAGCGTGGCGCACCTGAAGGGTTTTGGGTGCGAGGGGCACGCATTGGTACAGGCCGCATAAAGAAAAAACTCTAAAGTGGTCCCATGTGCAAAGGCGTACACGTTTGATGGATACAATAGTACGCTCAAGGCATACCGTCTCTTCAACCCACAAGCGCAGGATGTCATCACCAGCCGTGACATCACGTTTGATGAGCAGCAGAGCTAGTGCACCAGCATCAACAGCATTTATGTAGCGCACTCTCCAAAGCAGGGGGAGTGGTTCCAACTCCTTGAAAGTGAGGAGGAGCTGGCAGCCGCTGAGGTCAACACCTCGAAGACGATGGTGCTGGAGCACAGCAGGGCAACACAGAAGGTGCAGGTGCCGTAGGAGCGCAAGACGCAGCAGACGAAGTGGGAGAGCCCACGGTCGAGGACAACGTTGCAGAAGGGCAACAGTACGACCAGCAGCCGGCGTCACCAAGGTCGCCGCGTCGCAGCCGGAGGCAGCTGAATGCGGCGAAGAGGTATGACCCAAGCACGGGTCTCTCGGTTGGCATGATGGCAGCCACAACACAGCTGACAACCGTGCAAGAGGCACTTGCATGGCCTGACAGGCAGCGGTGGGACGAAGCAACAAAATCTGGACTTTCTTCCCTTGCTCAGAACGGCACTTGGGAGCTGGTGGATTGGCTTGAGGGGGCAAAACTGATCAGTTCCAAGTGGGTGTTCAAGGTGAAGCTCACCAAGGACAGCAAGGTGGCTGCAATCATCGATGAAGGTAACAAAGTACTGCACGTCCCCAATGGAGGGCATCTTGATCGGTCCGCACACATCACCGTGCACGACCTCAAGCAGGTCCTCGGCCCGCCGCTGTCCGTCTTCAAACGGCTTGCGCTTTGCCTTGCCCACGATGCAAGGCTCGCACTTGTGCTGTGCAGAATATTCTGCTGTGTCTGCTGTACCGGTGATGTTGAGGCCGCGAACCACGTCACGCTTTGCCATCTCTTGTACGACTGCGGGCGACAAGTGCCCCAGCCGCCGATGCCACAACTGCAGGTCTGCTGCCCCGCCTTTTGCGAGGTTGACGGCGCGTGCTTGCGGTTCCACTGCATCTACTGTGGAGGGGACATATATGACCAATCACCTCACCCCTGAAACTGTGTATTGACAAGTGTATTGGGAGGTGAACATATCAGTGAACGTGGACATGTAACAAAAACTAGTATGTAGCACATGTAATCCATTATAAGTAACACCCTATATGAGGAAATTATGTTTGGGCTCTAGTGACATGAATTGATGTTGGTGATTTCTGAGAAATGTTTGCACATAGGAATACACTTTTTGATACACCAATTGGTGAGTTTATGAATTTGGGGTGATTAACCATAACTCGGAGGGGATGACTTTTGTGTCAACAATGTAGGGACCTCCCTCACGCTTCGCTTCGAGGACAACCTCACCGCTGCCGTCCATCCGCACGACTGCACCTTTCCTATGGAAGAGAACTTCATACCCCTTGTCTATCAAGCGGCTCAAACTTAAAATGTCAGCCAGGCCGGGGATATGTTGCACGTTTTGGATGACACACTGCGCCTTTTTACCACCAACCACCACCTCCACGTCTACATCACCTTGGCCGGCCGCCAGTTCGACCTTGTCGTTCGCGACCACCATGGACTTGGCAGACTTGGTGTAGTTGATGAACCCCACCTTCTCGATTTGGGTATGCTCCTCCGCACCTGAGTCGAGACACTGCCGGTTGGCACCCTTCAAGTTGTGGTTTTTCGTGCCATTGAGGAGTGCCTTCTTGCCTTTGGCACCTTTGCCGCCGGCCTGCGCCTCCTCTGGATACTCCTTGGTCTAATGGCCCTCCTTGCCATAATTATGGCATGCATCCTTCTGTGCGCCCTTCTTGCCACCGCCCTTGTCGCCGCCTCGCTTGCCGCTGCTGCTGCCACTTTGCGTTTTGGTGACAATGTTGAGGATGACGAGGTCTCGCCACCACTCCGACAGTACACCTCGTTGTGGATGTACTCGGAGACTGCGCCGTAGGTGGATTTAGCCTCCTCCCAACCTCCCAGCATGGTCATGCGAGGGCTCTAACTGCCGGGTAGAGCCATGAGGAGCGCATCGCATGCATCTTCGTGTGAATATTCCACCCCAAATCATTGTATTGTGAGGTAAGAGACTCGATCTGCTGCATGGCATAAATGACGTCCTCACCCTCCTCGACCTTCACCGTGAAGAGTCGCTTCATTGCAAAGATCTTATCGGCTAGGGATGTTGATTGGTGGATGGAGTAGAGTTTCTTCCATGCATCAGCTACCAGGTCGGAGCTATGGATGTAGCCCCACTGAGATTCATGCACCACCGAAAACAGGAGCATCAGAGCCTCCGTGTTTTTCTTCGCGAAGGCCATCTTCTCCTCGTCCGTTGCGCTCGTATCTTGAACCTCCGTGCCCTTCATAAGCTCCAACAGTCCCTTGTGTGCGAGGTAGATCTTAAAATTCCACAGCCACAGCTCAAAAGCAGGGCCTCCCATGTGCTTCTGAATGGGTGAGGACTCCGTCTTCTGCGCCATGTTGAACTTCTGCGATGGACAGTCTCAAACTGCAATGGTGAAGTCACTTGGAGTGACATTCCCGTGCGTTGCGGAAGTCGTGAACATCTTGCCAGGAAGATCAGGGCTGTGGGCCCATAACCCTTTGACGGGAATGTGTCCTGGCATGCTCTAATCCACCCAAGTGTCCACGGCTGCTTAGTGCAAAGAGAATTCCAAGGGAGGTGTGTGCTTTGGGTTGCCACAACACCAGGGGAGCAGAATTATAACAAAATGCAGGTTGCAGAAACTGAGAAAGGCTGAAGACCATTAATGGTTAGTTATTTTTATGATAATATATCATATTCTTATAGCCTGTGATCTGAGCTTTCCAACGCATCCAAGAACGCCCAAAACGGAGCAGTAGAGCCCCTGCTTCGGCCGTTGGAGTAACCCATGGTGGAGCCGTCCACCATGCCCACGAACGGGAGTGACGGGAGGCGCTTCGACGGTGGCCTGTCGAAGCGCCCTTCCTGGCCCTCCAACGTGGGGGGAGGCTCATCCTGGTCCAGGATTCCTCCCACGTCCCTTCCTTTATGGCCCATGTGCCTTTGGAGCTCATTGAAGTCGAACTCGGACCACTGGTGGTGGAATTATTCTGTCACCAATGGCAGAACCCCGATTCCACCCACCTACCACCCAAACTTCGGATGGGGCTAACTTTCTGAATGCTTAACCAAATCGAGCAACTGAAAGCTCGAAACTGCATGGAAAAATCCAGGGAGTCGAAATCTGCAATCATATTGGACATCTAACCACTCTCTAGTGGTCGAACCAGGAAAAACGGCAAACGACATTTTTTAACATGTCAAGACCGCCTTCTCACCACTCGTAGTTGCCGCCTGCCTACTACACCTTCCTGGCTGCACAATGAGAGCCTTCCCATGGAGGTTACATTTATTTTGACAGTTAAAGTGATCTTTGTGCTGCCGAACGCAGTTTGGAGCTGACCCTCACCGATCTCCTTTGCCTTTGTGATGAGGGAGGTGAGAGTGTTATTGGGGTTTCTAACCTTCATGTGTGTTAGTTAGATGGCACCCTGTAGGGTGCGTCTTCTGTGGTTGTGCAAGGGTTATTTCCCATTGATTTCCCGTCAATTGTGTAATAGCAGACTGTTTCCTTACCTCATTGTCTCGCCGTATGAGGGTAAGCACTACTCACATCTTTGGCACTTTTCTGTCTCCTTGTCCTTCTTCCTCTTTCTTTTTCTTTGTCCTCTGGCTTTTGGCTCAATGATTCTGGCACCATGTACCACATGAAGTTATGTCGCTCTTTGTTTGTCTCCCTTCAACCTGTTGGCTCTGTCTCATCCATTTGCACTGGCTCAGGTCAGTTCTTCCCCTCCAGGGTATCAATATCGGTGTTGTTCACTTTTCTGGTCCGGAGGGGGCGCTGTCTCAGCCAGTTGTGCGGTACGTGCCTGATATTGAAGTAGCCTCCTATCTTCTTAGACAACCAGGGCCTTGTTTTTCACTCTAGGTCAATGACCAGACTTGATGGCCGAGATTAACGCACTACAGATTAAGTAAGACCCGTATCTCAATTGATGTAGGATCGTTCAATGCAGGGTCGGAAATTTCTCAGTGCAGTCCTCTAGCTGTGTTGTGCTCTATGAAAAATAGTACAATTTTCTTTTTTGTGTTCCCCTATCCCTTGATGCTGCCACATACACGTGCTCATGATTTTGATGCTGTCTCTTTTGTTCTCCCGTGAAAAGCTTACTGCCTTGACTGTGCTCAAGGCAAAGTACACTGGTCACCATTCTCTACCTCTAAGCATCTCATGTCACAATTTCTTGAGCTGGTTTATGCTGATTTTGTGGAGAATCTCCCTCGTGAATTTTTTGGTGGCCTTGGTTTTTACTTGCTCTGTCTCACTGATTACTTCTCTTGTTTTTGCTATGTTTTTTTCCCAAAAGAGCAACGTTACGGATGACTGAGAAATGGCTTCCTCCAGCTGGGCACGCTTGCCAGTGTCAGTCTCGTGTCTTTTGGTCCGATCATGATGGAGAGTTCTTTGGCCCCACCTCTCAATTTCTCTTCTCTCATGGCGTGCATATGGAATCTTCTGTTTCCTGCACAAGGACGTCTTTTAACAATAGAGCCATACCATTGCCGCTGGCATCAGCACTTTCCTGCCAGGGATGGGCCTCTCTCCTCTGTTCGTGTTGGAGGCCATGTCATGCATGACTTGGGTGTTAAACCATGCTCCCCATGTTCTTCTCCCTCGTTCTCTCAGCCCCTATGAGTGCTGGACTGGTTGTCACGCCGACATCTGACTCGCCTGTTTCTGAATTATGTCACTGATGTCCGAGTCTCCTCCGCTAGTCGGGGCTGTCTCTCTGTTTGTGTGTCGACTCAGTCTGAGGCTCGGCATTTATGGGACCCTATCCTTCACCGTGTCCTTGAGCTTCGTGGAATTTTCTTCTTTAAGTCTGTGTTTTAACATGACCTTGATTGTCTGGCATTGGCCGACACCCTTGCCTGGCTCTCTTGTTTGGGAGGACGGGTCTCTCCAGGGTTCACTCCTATATCCTCCTTTGATCAGGCGAGGCCGTGTCTACCTCACCACCTTCTGTGTCTGCCTCACTGTCCACGTTGTTACTGCCCATGTCTGCATCTTCTTCTGCACCTGGCCTCTCTGTTGTTGCATCTCCGTCTGTATCATCATCCTCTGTATTGGCACCCTCTGTCTCTAATGTCTCTCCTCCTGCGCCTGCCAGAGTTCCCTCTCTCCCACCAGGGTCACCCCAGCATGTCTCCGCGTCACTGCCCGGTGAGCATGGCCCGGATCCGGTCATTCCATCATTGCCGCCGCTCGAGCGATACACTTGTGGACGCTAGCTAGCTCTTCCTTCCCATAGTGGCATCATATCTAGGGACCCCGGACTACGTGCCTCGTGCCTTGATACCACGGGGCTGAACAGGCTTGGCATCATTGACATGCACCCTGAAACTGTTCTTACATAGTTCCTCATTTCAAAGGAACTTCACATTGCCATAGACACCTCCGTGTCTTGCTATGTTGCTGCCTGCTTTGCTGCTACTGGTCTCTCTCCCTTGTCACCCGAGCCCACCTGTCCGTGAGTCTTGTAAGGCTACAGATTCATCTCTCTGGGAGAAATCCATGCAAGAGGAGATCATTCTACTGCATACAATCTGTTTGATATACCCCCTGATTGCAAGGCTGTCTTTGAGTGTTATATCTTCTAAAAATCTGGCATTGCGACCGACTGCTACAAGACGTGACTCACTGCCAATGGGTTATCTTTGATTCCAAACATTGAGTTTGATGAGAATTCTACAAGTACTAGATACTACACCACCATTCACGCTCTCTTTCCACTCTCTCTGGGTGACTATATCATGACTTGGTGCTTGAGCAGATGGATGTGAACAACATCTTTCTACAGAGCACATTGGATGAGAAATCTGCAGGGTGTAACCACCCAGCTTCACTCATGGCACCAACAAGGTTTAGCAACTTACCAATGCCTTTTATGGACTGAAACTGGAGGTGGGTACCATCGTAATGCTGTGGATCCTTCATTGTTTCTCGTTCCATCGTCCTCTCCAGTTGCTGCTATCCTCCTTCATATTGATGATCTTATCGTCACCTGTCGCTTGGTTGTCGAGTCAGTGGAGTCCCTTCTTTAGTCATTCTACAGAATGAAGGACCTTGGGCCCGTCCAAATCTTCCTTGACAGGGTGCCTGAGTTTGAATTCCAAACCACACACTCCATGCACATTGGGAAACCTACATCTGCAGCCTTGGTAAGTACTTTGCTGCTCGCTTGCGATTCCACCCGCCTCAATGCCTATGACCCCTGCTGGTCAAAGGCTTCTGAAGAAGCCTGATGTGTCTTTACTGGGGAGGAAAGTTGATTTTACCGATCTTCTCCGCATCATTAGCCACTTATTTACCTTGCCATAATGACACGCACTGATGTTGCATTCACCGTCAACTACTTGGCACAGTTCAACTAGTCTTTGCCCAAGTGTCATCTTGAGGCTACATACAATGTTGTGCATTATGCGCTCTCCACCTCACGTGTTGGGTTACGCTATAGCACAATCCTCAGTCGTTGTTGATGGCTGCACCGACAGTGATGAGGTGCATGACACTGCATCTCATAGCTGGTCTGGGTAATCTCCTTGGTTGGGATTACTGCTTTGAATTGGAAAAGTTGTCAACAAGGATGTGTGGCAAGGAGCTCCAGCAAGGCTGAATCTGTTGCTCTTGCCTCAGACAACTGCAAGAGTGTCTGGCTGTGTCGCTTGTTGCACCAGCTACGTGCTCCTTTTGCCAGCATCACTTTGTGCTGCAACAACCAAAACACAAAATCCATTGTTGAAAATCATGGCATGCATAATTCATGCACCAAGCATATCAATGTCTAGCACCACCTTGTTCACAAGTGCGATACTGCTGTTGTTGTTGTCGCAGCGGGCTGACTTCTTCACCAAAGCAATTAACTGGGGCATGTTCATATTTGTTTTTCAAGCTGTCAGCCTGACACGTGCACTTCATGAACCTGAAAAAATTTGCCGATCATCATCATCTTGCACCTATACCATGTACATATGTATGGATTTTTTGTGCATGTCGTGTCCTCTTCTGTTGCGTGTGAATTTGTTTGTCTGCTGGCCAGGAGGAGTGCTGGTTCTGGTATCCAAGTAGAAACATGTTAATGAAACAACCACTATCCAGTGGCCTCCACTGGCCTCTCCACACACAGACACACACACACACACACACACACACACACACACAC
>SZWC01006198.1:112661-143788 GCA_023375785.1 Penium margaritaceum
GGTGACGATGACGATGACGATGACGATGACGATGACGATGACGATGACGATGACGATGACGATGACGATGACGATGATGATGATGATGATGATGATGATGATGATGATGATGATGATGATGATGATGATGAATATGACACTTATGATGATAGTAATTTTGACGCTGAGGATGATGCTACCGATGCTGGTGCTGCAGCCGCTCTCGCCGTCGCCGCCGTAGCCGCAGCCGCCGCCGCAGGTGCTGCTCCTTCTCCAAACCCTGCTGCTGCTGCTGCTGCTGCTGCTGCTGCTGCTGCTGCTGCTGCTGCTGCTGCTGCTGCTGCTGCTGCTGCTGCTGCTCCTGCTGCTGCTGTTGCTGCTGCTGCTGCTTCTGCTGCTGCCGCTGCTTCTGCTGCTGCTGCTGCTGCTGTTGCTGCTATTGCTGGTTTTCCTCCTCCTCCTCCTCCTCCTCCTCCTCCTGCTGCTGCTGCTGCTGCTGCTGCTGCTGCCGCAACTGCCGCTGCTGCTGCTGCTGCTGCTGCTGCTGCTGCTGCTACTGCTGCCGGTGCTGCTTCTGCTTCACGTCTGCTGCTGCCGGTGCTGCCTCTGCGGCAAGGGGGTGCATTTCAGGAAGGATAATGCGCTGAGATAACGTGGTGAAAAGGACTTTCTCCCCCTCTCTCTCCCTGCCTCCGCCCCATGCTTCTGCGGGACTCGAATGCAAAAGAATGTTGAGAAGGTTGAGCTTGTGAGGCCGCAATACTGCGCAGGATGAGCTTTAGTGGGCCACTTACGCGTCAGCAGCTGAAGTCTGCCGTTGATCGCAGCATCTTTTTTTTTTGGCCTTCGCCGAGGAGTAAAAAACCCCAACCGCTCCGGAAAATGCTTTTTCCACTGTCCCACTGGAGTACACTGTAGGGCCTAGTGCAATTATTGTTCCTCCTGAACCGAGGATTGGACCCTTAAAAACGTGTACTCGACAGGAACAACAAATATCCACAATTCCAAAGCAAATTCACGTACCCTTCTAAGAACAACTATTCCTCCCTCACCCTTTGGCTTCTGAACAATGATGTGTGGCTCATACTACACAGTATATCTATCCATCCCTCTTTTTCACTCTTTCAAAAGACATGTTAAGTGGAGGGTCGGGGGAACATGAGAGAAAGGGTATGTGTCAGATTTTCTCACTAACCTAACATGAAACCTCTTAACAGTTGCATCATCCTCATGAATCATCAAAACCACTCATTCAATATCAAATCCCTCTTCAAACCACCCCTACATTAATATGAGGGGGTTAAAAGTAATTTTTGTGCGAGATGTTTACATGCTTCATCACCACAAGACTCGATAAGATCCCTCTTCAGCTAAAGCAATCATTGAATTCCAACAATTACAAAGCCCTCTAGGAATCCCTCACCAAATATGAGTCCAAACATAACATAACCCCCCTTTACAGAATTTGGCAATGTTGTGACACACCTTGCAAGAAAGAAAACAGCAATGTTGCATGCTTACTAGGAATGTGCAATATCAAAGGACTGATGGAATGTAAGGAATGGGAAGGGACTTAGTCATTCATGGTTTTTGGGTGATCTAAAACCCCTACATGATTGATAATTCGTCAAAATTCTATGAGAAATAAGAATTCTGAAAGATCCTATAAAAATGGGATACCTCATATTGTCTGCCTTCCAAAACATATCTACACTACACATAGGGTCCTCGAAGTTCATTTTCAGAGAGATTGCTAAAGAGAATTCTTATTACATCCACGTAAGATTGAAGTATCATCACCAAGGCCACAAAGGATGGAGTATTATTATAACTAGGGTTAATCCCTATTCTGAGAGAGTTGTTCATGATGAACACGAATCAAATCCACTAACAAAATGGCATAAAATATTAATGCAATTATATATGCAGTTTCTAAAAACTTCTATGATCTTCTATATCCCCTTCAATTTTTTTGGTATGAATCAATCAATGAAATTGAAAATCATTTTACATTAGATTATCCACCCAAATTATCTATATATGAGTTCAACAAAAACATAAGTTGATTTATAGTTAATATGAAGGCATGTTACTCATTCTTCACTGAGCATAGTTTTGAATTTTTTTCGCACTTGGTCATTTGAGGACCTATTTGCATCACATTAGCATCAAAGGTAGAGCTTGCAGTATTTGTTTCTCACATCATCATCACTCTGGTATCTGTCACTCAACACAAGTTACTTGGCTATGTCATTCTAATCAATTATTTACTTGCGATAAGATATAGAAGAATTTTTTTGGTCTAGAGGATTTGTATACTATGAATAATTCGGCTTGGTATACCTTCATGGGAGGCGACTTCAAGTTGGGGTAGTTATGCACCCAAACAGGAATTATGAAGTGTTAGTACCCTTATGAGATTATCTATCACTGTTGGCAGACTCAATGGTCGTTGTCCCATGGCGTTAAGGAAACCACGAGCAATTTCAATCCTGCCAACAATAAGTTGATCTTGGAGTATTCTAAAAATTCAAATTAGCGAAAGCAACTGACAAAAACATCGATTTCACCTTTTAACTCATGTTAACAGATAACAAATCCCTACAAATTGCAACCAACTACGTCTACTCGTAAATAAAAATGCACTACAAGCTAACTAGGGCAATATCTATAAGTGGAGCAATGGGCTCATGTAAGAATTGTCGTAACATGGAAAAGGAACCTAGCACTAGTTCAGTGTATTTGGATTTCCTAGCAATGCTCCACTATACTTGAGATAAGAGTAGAATCAATTCCTTTGCCTTTTTTAAGTTGTGAGAAAGTAACTTCTGCAACTCTAAACATATTAGGAACTTGCTTACAACAAAAAAAGTGGGACAATGTCGTAGTACATGCTCTACAACATGAAAAAAACAAAGTACCAATTCTAGGAAAACAAAGAAGTAATATCAACATCACCTTCTCCCTAAAATTATTTTGTCATTGATCACAAAATGATTAGTGACAAAAAATGTGAAACTATTCAGAGGAACCTATGGTGCAACAATGCTTACATGATTTGAAAAATCCATAAAAGACACAACCAAGAAAGGAAGTGAGACAATGAAAAATGGTGAGAAAACTAAAGCTATTGTAAAGAAATGAAACGGAGTGGCACTACCAACTTAGTAAAGAAGGAAATCCATTTGTTAAAAAACCTTTTTTTGCTTCTTTTCATTTTGCAAGGAACCCGATCATACAAGGATGTAAACCTGGTACAACGTGTATCATACACCACAAGTGACGCCACTGCATCTAGACAGCTTATCCTCTACACAACGAGGATGACTTAATTGAGTTGAAGGTCAGTGGCTGAAATTGCAACCTAGATGTTCCTATAAATTTTGAGATCCTAAAATACAATTTTTGAAGGTTATCAATTTTTGAACTTCCATCCACGCACCTATTGTTTCTTCCACATAAATTCCAATGGTTGGCTCATGCACCGAGCGTCGTTGAAATAATCCCAAAGCACATGCTTCAGTCGCGTGATCCATATGTGTTATGGGGAAAGCTCACGTCACATGCACTAAGCAATCTAATTAAGACATTTTTAGTTGTAGGATGTCATAAAAAGAGCTAGTTGTACAAAACCATGTGCTACCACATGATTAAACAAACTTTCTTAATGCATATAAGTTATGGCATGGAAAATGGCCATGGGCCCAAAGCATGCTTCTTCAAAAGACATAATCAAGTGCAAATGACAATGGCCCATCAACTTTAAGCTCTTGATACATGGAACATGCAGTCAATAGCTTTCATGATGCAGATAACGATATGCATTGAATCCTCTTAGGTCATGTAAATTGTATGTTTCTCTTTGAATTTCTCTACATGAATGGATTGCAAACCTCACATGGGACATGTTAGAGGTCAGACACATTGAAGGTTTTATACCACACCATGAAAGTTCAAGATTCATCATTTATAACTCACTTGTCTATGTGATTCAATGCCAGCCAAGTGCCTAAGATACTTTCTAATCCTGTTCTTAAGGTTGATATATCTAACAAACCCGAAGGAATTTCTCAGAACTAATTTTTTATTATCCTAAACATGCTCAACTTGGACAATAATGTTATAAGGCACAATAAATACATGATTTTATCTCCAAGATCTTTCTCTGCTTCATTCAAAATACACTACATTAATAAGGGACATAGTTAAAATCTGTCATAGTGATTCTGCATGGCCATTTGCATAGTAGCATTATATAAGAATAATAGCATCCATTATGTTTCCCATGTGAGGATTAATGTTTCCATGTTAAAGTCCGTATTAGGCTATGATGGTCAATTTGACCAGAAATCAATCCACGCTTACGGGTTGGAGTAAACATAGTTTAAAAAGCATAAAGGTCTTACGTTCACTATGTAACATAAGCCACACGATACATAGAGAGTGATGTTGGACAAATTATGGACAGTGACTCTCCAAGTTTCAGGTGCAACGTCCACCTCACCTTCCTCATCAAAAACGAGGGCTCAAGATGATGATGTGGAAGCCTGTTACAATCCATGAAAATAACCATCATGTCTTAGTTTCATTACTTAAAGTTTACCAAGAATGATCATGCTTGCCAGAGACATGAGGGTAAAACGTAACATCGTCCAATGACCTACTCATAAGTTTAGGTGACACCATTATTATTTGTGTTATCTACGCAACATCAAAACCATTATAGCTATAATTAAAGGTGGTGAAGCTTCAATATTTGAAACCACTTACACTAGATCATTGTACCATAATGTAAACACAAGCTCACATATAATTTGCAATGAAACTAAGTGCACCTTTGAATCCCTTACAAATGCAAAATGGATATCACTAATTGATAGAGCACTACTTGACACTCATCAGGTTAAAATGAAATTCTTTTTCACTGAATATTCATGGTCAATGTTTTCCTTCTACAATGGGACCAGATAAACGTTTAGTGAAATAATCATGGTTATGCAAAACCTTATCAGGATATCTATCTAAATTGCATTCTCATTAGATCTTGAAGACATTTAAATCTAATCCATGGTGACATGTTCCACTCGTGAGCACAATCTAGCAAGTATACCTTGTTGAATCAACTATTAAATGAATAAAATCAGGAAATAAGTCATGATTTAGCATATAGCAATAATGAATGGTGTATGAAATTGGAAATTGTTCTTTTTTCTCAAGGTAGTGGATGCTTATCTACGAGCATCTTTGTTTTCTTCAATGAAGGTTGAGAAATCTCTAGAGGCATACATGCTCCCATTGATATTGACACCTAATTTAAACGTGAAATAACATTGTATGCACAAAGCAAAAACCATGTTAATTTATGCATTACAACACGTCAAGAAATATGAGATGGAAGACTAGTAGATTGGAGTTGGATTAAAGTCAAATCACTCGAATTCTTCAAGTTCAATCATCAAATATATTCGATCATTCTTCAAGCTCCCATGTCACATATGAATGACCCATTGAGCACATCTTATCATGTAATCGTTCTTTCCAAGAACTTAAAACGTAATTATGCCCGAGTACAACCACACAAAAACATGTGGAATTTGCCTATCCTCTCTCACAACATTCATACCGTTAAATGATTAGGTCCAACCCAATGCATTCCTTACAATAGTGTACTTTGACCTTTTCATAAACTAATGAGCATATTTATGGTATACGAAGATGGGTTTGTGTTTCCTAAAACATCACATAGCCATAAATAACCTCCACATTATACAAATTAACTGACCACACAGCATCCAATTGCCCCCACTTGCTCTTGAAGTGTGTGGACGGCAGGTTTTCAAATGCCTTTTGTCTAGGTTTTCATACTAAATATTTATATTCCGTTTTGTTATCTTGTAATGTTAGACACGTGTGTTAAGAGATCCATGTTGTGAAATATGGTGAACAAACGTTTTTTAAAAGTTTTTTCATCATGAAGAACGGGGACTGTCTTATACTCATAATGATTTCATAACACCTGTTTGATAAAAGCCGTCAAAATGAGCTCAAAATGAATCTAGCCAAAAATGGTAAGGAACATATTGATTCCTTGATAGTTTTATATCAATTCCTTATCCTTTTTGAAATATTATTCATTACCATCTAACATGGAATTTCCAGAAGAAAATTTAATGATTAAAGAGAACATGATCACATTCTAGTAAGTACTTCCCATGTCCATTATCCCTGTATAGAAATTCAAAAATGAATTCCATTATTTGTGACTTGATTCAATGGATTTCAGACACGTTTCTACGAAAGCTTTCAGGTCCTGTTGACCAACAAAAAACATGTCTTGAATTTATTTGAGGAATAGAAGTTACATCAATTTGAACTTATTTGCTAACTTTATCAAACATTTATGATGCACCGAAATCCTTATATCTGTTTAATAGAACCATGTATACAACGTTTTTCTAAAATTATCATGTTTTAAGGAAACAAAATGAAGTTCCTAAATGGATAAAAAAACTTGAACTTTAATGATAGATTCTATAAAAATAATGCCTCACTTATTTGAATGTTGAAAGCAATAGAATTTTACTTTCGCCTGGAATTTTAGATACTCATAAGTTCACATGTCCTCATTTTCACAAATTTGTTTTATGAAGGAATTAATAACACCTTACTTTACAATGAATCAATCTATCGTGGTCATACAATATGTTATGTGACTGGAAATCCTTCCTTTGGAGTGTTTAATCCTTTCTGATTGACTAAAATCTCACAAATCACTTCTTCATACTCCTTCATGGAATTTAAGATTGCCAAACAAACTACTAAGGATAATTAATTCTTTGTAGCATAAATTAATGCACCATGATTTATTCCTTTTGAACAATGTCGAAAGTTCTAAGCATAGGTTTCTTCATTGAAGAAAATACAATGAGGTAGAGGTCATTTTGTGAAGTTCATACAAAGATACAAATTTCACACAATTTTAAAATGAAAAATATGTGTTTATTCACAATATTTAGCCTCCAAGGCTAGGTTATGAAATAAAAAGTTTTGAAATTAATGTTATTCTTGTGATTTTAGAAGTCCTCAAAGACAAATATTGGGTTTAAATCTTTTCGGTTCAACAATTAGAGGTAACCTTTACAAGCCCATTCAGGAGTTTCTTTAATGTTTAGTTAATGGTTGTAGTTAGATGTTCAATTTTATCTTTCTTTTATTTGTTCACTTCTTTACCTTGCCTTGCAGTGTAAGGTTTTACTCAACTTATTAGACGACCTAAACAAAACTGTGGGTATATCTCCAATGAACTACCATGAAATCATTTTTTGGTAGGTGGTTAATGTAAAAAATAACATTTTAAAGTGGGTTGGCGTGTAGAATGATGCCCCTTGAAGAAATGGTTGGACTTGAAAGAATGGTTGGAAAACAAAACCGGAGGGGAAATTCCCATAAGGTGTGTGTGCCCGAGCGTGACCTAACACCAACATATTGTCATTGTAAACTAGTAAAGGAAATTTTATCCTCCTTTTCTTTCATTGGATGAACCTCTTAAAAATACAGTTCTGGTGATTATGACTGGGAAAAACGCAAAAGAAGGGTTTCTACTCAACTGACCCCTAACCACAAATCAATGGCAATAACCCTCCAAATGTACACTCAAGTTTGATTGAACATGCTAGTTCGCTATAATAGGAGCATTCAAAGAAGTTTCATCATCGACACTTGTTCATTTCTTGGCACCAACAATGTTTTGCATGTTTTGTTAAAATTGATTGAAACACATGGTGGAGTCATAAGTAACCTATTTTGTTTCTTTACCACATGCCTTTTCATATCTGTAATAACTTAAGCTACCTAATGGTATCCAGTTTTCTTTCTCTCTTGTGAATCGGGTTCTCTACGCTGTGGCAGTCACTATTTCATGAAAATACATCCCCTCATATCACCCAGGGTGGTAGATTTTCATTTTGTTTCTTACTCGGACTCCTACTCGGCCCCGTAATAGCGAGGCCAAGCAGGAGTCCGAGCAAGAAAATATATTAAAGGAGTAGAAACTTTCCTTCTATAGTATGGGGGAATCTTAGAACCCCCACACAAACCATTCACAAGCCATTTAATTGAATAACTAAACCTCGAACAAACCCATCCCATCATTTCACGTGGGGTTGTGAGTTTTATTTTTTTGCTTACCTTGACCACTGTTGGGCCCCGCGGTGGCGGGACCCAGCAGCGGAACTAAGGGAACTTGTGAGACGTACAATAATGTATGTCTCACGAATTCCTCCCAACAAATCCCCTCATACACTCGCCTCATACAATCAGGGGGAGGAGTGGGGGGTGGAGCAAGTGATGTGGACGTACCCGTCTCCCGCCCAAAAAAACAACTAAGTGTAGGAGGAGAGTGTATGAGATAGTATATGTGGGGGGTACTAAATATAAACACTAGTTTAATGTTGCAAGATATTTTGAAGGAATTCGCGACACGTTCACAAATCTATGTCTCACGACTAACCACCAATACTCCCCCTCATACACTTCCCTCATACAAACAGGTGCAGGAGGGGGAGAGGATGGACCAGATTTAATGGACGGACCCGTCCCCCCTAAAACAACGAAGTGTATCAGGAGAGTGTATGAGATAATGTTTGTGTGTGAAGGGTATTACATAAAGTCACTTGTGTATTTTCATGAGGGATATTTCAGGAAGTCGTGAGACCTACACTAATGTATGTCTCAGGGCTTACTCCAAAAACCCCCACGTACACTCACCTCATATAATCAAAGAGAGGACGAGGGGAATAGACCGAGGGATGTGGATGGACCCGTCTCCCCCTCCCCCCTAAACTTGAAAGTGTATGAGGAGAGAGTGTACGTGGAAGGGTACTAAATATGGAAACTTATGTATTTTTAGGAATTCGCAAGATATTCTCTAATGTATGTCTCCCAAATTCCTCCCAATACACCCCCTCATAAAATCTCATCACACGATGAGGGGGAGGAGGGGAGTGGGGATGGACCGAGTGCTGTGGACAGAGTCGTCTTCCCTTCCCCCCAAAACAAAGTGTATGAGGTGATTGTATGAGACAGTGTATGTAGAGGGCCAATAAAATAAAGATTAGTTCATTACTAGAAGACATTCTCGAAGAAGTTGCAAGATGTACACAAATGTACATCTCAAATCCAACTCCCACTACACCCCCTCATACACTTACCTCATACAATTAGGTGGAGGAAGGGGGGTGGACCAAGTAATGTAAACTGACTCTTTCCCCCTCCCAGAACAACAGTGTATGCGGCAAGTGCATGAGAAAGTGTATGTGGAGGGGTACTATATATAGCCACTAGTGTGTTGTCAGAATATATTTTCAAGAAACGGGTGAGACGTACTCTAATGTATACATGTCAACTTCCTCCCAACACACCGCCTCATTCAGTCACCTCATACAATCGAAGGGAGAAGGGATGGGGGTGGCCTAAGTTATGTGGACGAACCCGTCTCCCCCCCCCAAGAAAAGAACACAGTTTTTGAGGGGATTTAATGAGACAGTGTATGTGGACAGGTACTAAGAAAAGATACTATTGTATTGTCACATAAGACTTTCGAGGAAGTCGAGAGAATTACACTAATGTGTGTAAAACGACTTCCTCCCAATACACCCACACAAACCCACCACAAACAATCATGGGGAGGAGGTAGGGGATGGACCGAATGATGTGTACGGACTCGTCCCTCTCCCACAAAATAACCAAGTTATGAGGCAGTGTATGTGGGGGTTTACTTAATAAAGACATTAGTATATTATTGAAAGAGATGTTCGAGGAAGTCACAAGACATGCACTACTGTATGTCTTGCGACTTCTTCTCTATACACTCCCTCATACACTCGTCTCATACACTCCGGGGAGGAAGAGGGGGGGGAAAGAGTGATGTGCCCAGACCCGTCTTTCCCCCCCAAAACAACTAACTGCATGAAGAGAGTGTATGAGACAATGTACATTGGAGGATACTAAATATAGAGAATAGGGTATTTTTGTGAGAGATTTTTTAAGAAGTCGTGAGACGTACACTAATTTATGTCTCTCGACTTCCTCCCAATACACACCCTCATACACTTGCCTTCGAAAAAGGAAGTAGGAATACACATTCCTTCGCTCTAGCCCCTAGTTTTCAGCCTAACACTCAATAGAGATTCTGCAAGGATTCAGTCTACTACGGCCACTACCACCTCTGCCACTATTGTCAATGTTTCTTGCCCACTGTCACTCGATTCCCCTGCCCTGCCACTTCTAATGCTACCTCAACCCCTGCTTATGATGCCAAAGCTCTAAACGCTACTGCCCCTACTTCTACCATGAGTTACAAAAGTCGCAAAGCCACCTGAAGCCTTCTAGGCGGAGGTGGTAGTAGCGCTTTGACTGAAGGAATGGGGTTGATGAGGTGGTCGACCACCATGGACGGGATAGCGGGGGCGAGCGGCAGCTGTGCTAAGAGGACGGTTCTAAGGAGGAGCTTGGAGTCACTGTAAAAAAGGTCCTTTTGGGGGGAGGGACGAGGTCAAGGGAAGCTGTCACCTTCTAAAGGACGAGAAAGGCGCTAACGCAACCGTTGAAGGTGCCACTTTAGATTAAGTGTTGATATTGGTAGTGGAGCCGGGCATATGAGTAAGGTTTGGTTTTGGCACTGGCTTCAGCGTTCGGCATTGGTGTTAGTGTTGGCTTTGGTTCTAACATTGGTGTTAGTGTTGGCGTTGATGTTTTTAATTAACTTAGGTTGTTGGTGTTGGAGTTTTGAATTGGCTATGGAACTGGCTTTTTGCGTTGGCCCAGATGTTGACGATTGCTTTAGAGTTGGTGTTGGCATTGGCGTTGGCGTTGGCGTCAGCATTGGTGGGCTGGAAGCATGAAGGGGCATGAGGTTACATGACAATAGAGAGGGAAAGAAACTCTTGCATCGGCATTGCCGTTGTTGCTGCAACTACCACTTGAGGGTTTTTGTTTACGTGAGAATCTGAATGACATTTTGGCGTAGGCACAACTCGCGTTGGTGTTTGTGTTGGTGTTGGCATTTGCATTAGCATTGGCATAGGCATTGGCGTTGGCAATGGTGTTAGTGTTGACGTTGGCCTATATTTNGGCGTCAGCATTGGTGGGCTGGAAGCATGAAGGGGCATGAGGTTACATGACAATAGAGAGGGAAAGAAACTCTTGCATCGGCATTGCCGTTGTTGCTGCAACTACCACTTGAGGGTTTTTGTTTACGTGAGAATCTGACTGACGTGATTCTCACGTCAGTCATATTCTCATGTGAGAATCTGAATGACATTTTGGCGTAGGCACAACTCGCGTTGGTGTTTGTGTTGGTGTTGGCATTTGCATTAGCATTGGCATAGGCATTGGCGTTGGCAATGGTGTTAGTGTTGACGTTGGCCTATATTTTAGTGTTGGCATTGGCGTTTTGTGTCGACACGGACATTGGCGCTTTGTTGGCGATGGTGCTAGCATTCTTTGTTGACAATGGTGTTGAATTTTTGTATTGGCATTAGCGTTAGCTTTGGCATCGATGTTGGTGTTGGTATTGGCGTCAGCGTCAACGTTGACGTTGGCATCGGTGTCGGTGTTAGCTTCGACATTGGCATTGGCGTCGTCGTCAGCGTCAGCATTGGCATTGGTGTTGGCGTTGCCATTGGCGCTGGCATTGGCGTCGGCATCGGCGTCGGCATCGACATCGACGTTGGCGTTCGCGTTGGCATTTGTGTTTGTGGGCTAGAAGCACAAAGGGGGTGCAGTGGTGCATGAAGAACAAGAGTGAGAATGACCATCTTGCTCTCCCATGCCAACATCCAGTGTTGGGATGTGCCCCACCCCTTCCATTTATTTGTGCGCCTCCTGCCCTTGCCTCCGATTGTATATCTATTTCTGACCCTGATTTTGATACCGCCTCTGGTTTATCATCTTTATCCTCATTCTTATCTCCAATCATTTTTCTAATATTGAGTATGACATTTCATATTATTCTTAAATCTATTATTCATTCTAATTTCTACTTCATATTCATTATTTCATGTGTTATATCACTTTTGACACC
Organism: Penium margaritaceum; assembly: GCA_023375785.1. Classification (NCBI taxonomy): domain Eukaryota; kingdom Viridiplantae; phylum Streptophyta; class Zygnematophyceae; order Desmidiales; family Peniaceae; genus Penium; species Penium margaritaceum. Next base: position 124,723 of record SZWC01006198.1, read on the forward strand.
TCATTATTTCTCACAATCGTGCATCTTATTCTGATCAACAGTCCAAATCATGAATTTTGATTATTTTTCTTGTTAGAAATAAAATGTTTCTTATGCTTGGTACAATGATTTTTTAAATTTAGGTTCTAAAGTTTACCCTTGGTATGGTTTCTGATCTAATTGTGATTCAAAATTAATTTATAACCCTGGATCCAATTTTGATTCCTCTTCCAATTCTACATCCTATTTTAACATCTCTTCTTATTATGTTTCCAAACCCAGGTTCCAATTCTCATTCTACTTCTATTTTATGATATTTGCACTTAAATTCGATGTCATGGATTCATCCCTCACCTCATCCACCCATGCAACCTCCACCAACTATAACTAGCTCACTATGCAAAACCAGGAACGAACCAAAATCAACATCGGAATAATGACTCAGAACTTGGAACCAGGATCGAAAATGAGAATTAGAATCACACAAAGCAATGAGAATCTGAGAAAAAACACTCATAGTAACAATATCCCAACCAACCCTCAACCCCAACAAAAATGGAACCAGAATTTACAAAATAAGTTATAAACAATGAAGGTATTAAATATTGACACTAGCGTATTGTCGAGAGAAACTTTGAAGGAATTCATGAGGTGTACACTAAAAAGTGTCTCGCGACTACCTCCCAATACACCCACTCATACGCTCGCCTTATACCATTGGGAGAAAGGAAGGGGGGAAGGATGAGCAGAGCGAAGTCGACAAACCCGTCTCACCCCTCCTTGAAAACAAGAAGCTTCATGTATATGTGTGAAAGGGACTAGAAGTTCAATATTAAGTGGTCCGTTAGTACATAACCACAATGTAGGTGTTCTTACAAAGTCTTAACATACCTATAATGGAATGAATTCCCAAAATAACCATGTAACCCACATATTTTTTGTAGAAAACCAGCTTTCTATGTAAGGACCTATACACCCACCCGACCGTGTTTAACAAGGCTACACTTAAGCATACCTGCAACTACATTTTTGCCTGCATAAACACCGCGTTTGTATTTCATGTTCAGTTCTATCCAAAGGGAATCAAACTCTTTTGTCGCAAATAGGTTATATGGTGCCATAATTCTAGTGAGAGGCCATCCTTGGTCTTAAAATGAGAAGGTGTTTCTTTGTCAAATATCCACGTTGAAAAGTGTAAAATAGTTTTTTAAGCGTCAAGACGATGCTTGTGTCAAGGAGAAGATGTTAACGACATGCCATGCAAGCACATGTACTTAATCACATGTTCATCTTGACTCTTGGAGAAAGGATTAATGTATTTATGTAAGATTAATGCCAGGTGAAAATTTTTCATTGCAAGGTGCCAAAGGAGGGCCATGTATGTATCAATCTCATTCTTGAATATCTAATGCAACATTGGCACCAAATGTGGTGAGGAATGGCTTATGTTATGTTGATATAATGACATTATCCATTCTAGACCATGTAAATTTCATGCTCAATGTCAAAGAGAAAGCTATCAGATTGAAAATGAATTTCTAGGTGGGCTTTGTGGGCTTGAAGCCTTACGATTTTTGAAACACATCCTACACCTTTTACTCCGAAGCTTCCTTGTAAAATGTGCATACAAAAACAGTTGGGCCACAAACATGTGCCACTATTCACAAATAAATATTGTTTTTATGCGGATTTTGTGATACCGCTAGGGAGGTGGTAAACCAAACTCTATCGTATTTCCACACGGATTTTAGCCAAGAAGTGTCAAGGGACAGTATTCATGTGGTCAAGTCCACACATGGTTCTCATAGCCAGTTTACTTGGGTTAGCTAGAAAACAAATGTATGTTGAGGCCTTGGCTGAGAAAGTGACATGGTGGCTTCTCTTGGTGCCATTTTTATGACATTCATTGTGCTAGAATGGTGATTTAAGGGTTGTTTAGATCCCACAACAACGCAGGTAAAACTTTACCCAACTTTCGGATTCCATTGTCTACGAAAAGGATTAACCAATAATGGAAATTCTACTACGTTACATGAGTTGATACTTTTTAGAGGAGGAGGGTAGTAGAAATGTATCAATTTTGGATACATACGTTTTTAGATAGACTTGATGACCAAATAGAGTGAAATATTCGATTTCAATAATGATTAGCATCAATATAAGTCTAAATTTGAGTCTAGTTCTAGGCAAGGAAAAACCCAAATTTTGATCTTGTTCTATAGATGAGGATAATAGTTTTTACAAATCTATTTCACTTTCATAATAAGCTTGAGGTTTTGTTTCCATGTGATGATGATGGGGAGAAACAAGGGTAAAATGCATGTTTAAATACCATATATGCCTCATGCTAACTACATTTCATGGTGTTGTGCCACAACAGGAATATCTTTTTTAAACCTTGCACTTGATTAAGACTGTATCATGAGAAAATGAAAACCCTGGTAATCCGTTATCTTTATATTAAAACTGAAATGCAAATTTTGAGAATTTTTTTCATAATTATGTTCTAAAATTCTATGTTCTTTAGGTTGTAGTAGATATTTTTGAAAGACTTTCAATGTGGTCATAACTTCAGTCTTGTTTGACATATTAATGCACTCATCAATGTTCTGTTGGGCATCATATTTGTTTATGAATGATAAGTTTTCATTAAAATGCTCACGTTCAATGCAAAAATAATTGTATGGATTTTGGTAAGATGAAAGAATGCCGAATCCACTAGTATGAAAATTTTACAATAACCATGTAATTGAAGAATTCCTTCTTTCATATTGTTCTCTTTAAATACATGATGACTCGATCAATTTGATTAATTTGTTATTGATATTTATCCTATATGGGATAGACATGCATAGGATTGAATAAGGAATTTCTTTATTGCACATTTGTATTATTTCTTCCAAAAGAGTTCATGCAAACTCCACCAACTTCATTGACTTGTACCTTTTCACGATTTCCTCAATAAAAGTTTTACCTATGACTTGTACCATTGTTTCTACTTTAATCGATATAGTTGCATGAAGTTTGGATCCAAATTTCTTTACTATTATAAAGTAAGCCTTCCAAAGACAACATTTCTAGCCATATTGAGTATTCGTAATGTTTGCTTGGAGTAGAGAATATTTTTCAATATTTACTTTGATTTACTGAATTTATTCTTGATTGAAGTATTTTGGAATTTTAAGAATGATGCTGAATGTCTTTTTGTTCGTGTTATGCCTATTTCTTTCCCCGGTGCAATGGTTGAGTTGGTGGATTTTGTGAAATGCCTTCTTCTTTAAGTCCCTTTAATTCACCTGTGTTGCAATAATTCATAAATTTTCTTTGTATCTTTTGCTCCAACTCGTCATTACGTTTGGACTATTTTTGGAAAATGTGACAATTGCTTTGGTGGGAGCATGATGAGTGTTTGGAGCACATTCATTTGTGAAGCTAGTCCCTTTCCCACACATGGAGACAATTTAACGTGCTGGCCCCTTTCCTATTGGAACTCACTTCACCATCTACTAGTTAAATTATGTCCAATTCCAGTCACCTGTTGACCACAAATACTTTCTCCATTTGCCTAGCTTGCCCTAACAAACTCAAGTGAAGATATATTCTTGAAACCCCTATGAAGGTTTACGTTTTTCTCAGGACTTGAGATAGTGGGACCGGGGAGATTCCCTTTTATACAAAGGTGGAGTTATTCTTCAAAATGTTTTTGCACGTGTAAAAATGTATTTTGATGACATCAAGAAAGACCTAGTATCCAGCAAAAATACTGGCAATTTCACAATATATTGCCAGCTTTTTTTGAGTCGACTATAATGTGTCATACAGATGTCTTTTTGGGTTACATAGGAGCCCTTTGTTTCTTGCTTTTGTGTGTTTGTGTTGCAAGAAAATTGTGACTGGTGGATTGGTCATTTTTCTGACAAATCCACCGATAAGGGTGCAAGAACGTGTAAAACTATATGCCCCCCACGTCCGCGGACGCCATGCTCAGGTCGTCCCAGAGAAAAAAAATCACGGACATCGACCTAGATGTCTGGACAGACCCCGAATTGTACGAAATGACCAGTCCGACGTTAGGAAAAAAGGGTAAGGACTGTACGTTGGGTTTGATTGAACCTTCGCCTCGCCGTAGCCTTTTACACAAAACTGGTCGTCATGGTCAAACTCTTGAGACTCATTAACCCGGCTTCAAATAGGATCAGAATGCAATTGAAAGAAAATAAATTCAACCACTGTCATTGAATAAGGTAAATAAATTAAATTCTGCCATAATTATGTCATGTTATTTTTCATGACATAATGAAACATTCAAAACTCATTCAAATTTGTCCGAGGTAATTTTGTTGTGAAGTTCATCATAGAAGTGTGAAACTAGCATGTTAACAATACAAGAAAAAATTAATCTCAATCAAATAAATTTATCATCAGATTAAAACATATTCATAAAAAACGAGAAGAAATACCTTTCGAGGTTCTTCTTCAATATGCTGGTGAGTTGTCATACATAATATTATATTGTGAAGCGTATTTGTTCAATTGTTTGTTGTTTTTTTTCTTAGCTTTTACATCCACACAAGCTAGAATAAATCCAGCATAGTTTGAGGTCACAGAGAGAGTTTGCCTGAATCATACACAATGTTTAAGTGCACGCATGGGCGAACACAAAAAATATTTTCAACGAATGCGGGTGACAGTTTGGCAGTCAACGTACAACCAGTTTCGGCTTCCATAGACGAGGTAAAGTCTCATGGCAAACCTGCTTTTATGTGGTCCGGATTGCGAGCAATTGTTTAGCCTCTTATGAGATGCCAATATGAATATTTTTGCTTCGTTACTATGTAACCCTATGCACGCTTTGCGAACAACACCTGCCTCTTGTTTTCCTTGTAGACCAATTATTGGCGATGACATTCTTAGTGCACAATGCAGACTTCGGCCACTTTTCTGGTATATTTTGTACCGGGCGTCGAACATGTTTTTTCATGCCAAAGCAATGTTGTGGGTTAAGTCCGAAGAAATGTCGCAGCGCGATAATAATGTGGGCGGCACCGCCGGAACCGGATGGCCACAACGACATTTTTTAGCCGATAACGTTGTAGCGCGATTCGACCCCGGATCCTTCTGCAACGGATATCGGAAGTCGAAAGCGACGAAACACGAGACGGTATGGGAGTCGGGGACCTCCACTACAAGACAGGAAGCCAGGCCACTGTTCTGTCATGGAGCGCACTGTAAGGTTGATTTGCCAAGATCGCGATCATGACAGACATGTGCATGTGAATTGCACCGGATACGGCCATTTCAGTTTGGACTCTAGCGGCAAAAATGGAAATTAAAACAAATCCAAAACGGTGTGGGACCCCGCCGTTGCTAGGCAAGCCGACGAAACGACATGGAGGATGAATCTGCAAAGAAAATGGAGAGGTGGAATGCAGGATCTGACAGCTTAAGAGCTCAGGTTTACCTCGCGAACTACATGAAAATTGGACACATTCTCAAGCACGTTATGCAATGACATAACTTGCTAAGGCGTTTCACAATCCCAAAAACGATGACGCCTTGGGTCCTGCGCGTTCCCTTTGCAGACAGCAGCAATGTCATTGTGAAAACACCCTAGTTTGATCAATGAACCAATGGCTGGCCCAAGCCCAAAAGGGATGAACGAAGCTTTCTTCTGCTACCATTGATCCCACCATGGGAGACCCTTTCGTAACCTCGACTGACGGCTGGTTTGCACCCTGAACCTACGTGATGATGTGCAGGTTTGGCGTACCATGCCTCAGGTCCTTCTCAGTACAAAGNAGGTCCTGTCGGGATGTCAACGCTGTCGAGCCTGAAGCGGTAGGACCCGAGGTATCACACAGGTCCAGCGTTAACAAGACTGGACGTCTTTAGACAGCTTGTTGCGTCATGCCGTCACAAACTCGTTGCTACACAGCATTTGCAACACAAACCAGTTCGATGTTCATTGCAAACCTAGTGTTGAACACCACAAGCTGTTCACGGATGGATACTTCCAAAAGTCNTCATACTGAACGCTGCTATGCAGACGGGGTAGGACCCTCCTCATCTCCAAAGGTCCTACAAAAGTTTTATCGCATACCGGGGTCCAACCCGGTGAGATACCTTGCAGGACCTCTGTATGACACAGGTCCTGCGAAGCATGACCGGGCGTCCGCAAACAGCTTGTTGCGTCATGAGGTCACAAAATAGTTGCTACATATCATTTGCGACAAAAACCAGTTCGGATTTCATCACAAACCTGGTGTAAAACCCCACAAGCTGTAAACGGATTGATACATAACGAAACTCGTCGTTTTGAACGCTTGCATGCAGACGGGGTAGGTCCCTGGTCGGAAGGTCCTACAAACGTTTTATAGGAAACTGGGGTCCTACCCGGTGAGATTCTTTGTAGGGCCTATGTATCTCACAGGTCCTACCACGTTTGACTAGCCGTCCGCAGACAGCTTGTTGCGACATGGTGTCATAAACTAGTTGCTACATATCATTTCCAACACAAACCAGTTTGGAGTTCATCACAAACCTCGTGCTAAACACGACAACCGGTAAACGGATGGATACAGAACGAAAGTCCTCGTTCTGAACGCTGGCATGCAGACGGGGTAGGACCCCAGGCAAATCCGGGGGTCCTACAAAAGTTTCATCGGAAACCGGGGTCCTACCCGCTGAGATTCGTTGAAGGGCCTATGTATCACAAAGGTCCTACGAAGTATGTGTGGACGTCCGCAGATAGCTTGTTGCTTCATGGTGTCACAAACTAGTTGCTACATATCATTTGCGACACAAACTACTTGGGAGTTCATTACAAACCTCGTGTTAAACACCACAAGCGGTAAACGAATGGATACATAATGAAACTAGTCGTTCTGAACGCTGGCATGCAGACGGGGTAGGACACCGTCAGGTCCCAAGGTCCTACAAACGTGTTATCGGAAACCGGGGTCCCACCCGGTGAGATACGTTGTAGGACCTATGTATCACACAGGTCCTGCGAAGTATGACTGGCCGTCCGCAGACAGCTTGTTGCGACATGGTGTCACAAACTAGTTGCTACATATCATTTGCAACACGAACCACTTGTGAGTTCATCACAAACCTCGTGTTCAACACCACAAGCGGTAAACGGATGGATACATTACGAAACTTGTCGTTGTCAACGCTGGCATGGAGACGGGGTGGGACCCGAGCGATGTCCGAGGGTCCTACGAACGTTTTATCGGAAACCCGGGTCCTACCCGGTGAGGTACCATGTAGGGCCTATGTATCACACAGGTCCTGCAACGTATGAATGGCCGTCCACAGACAGCTTGTTGCGACATTGTGTCACAAACTAGTTGCTACATATCATTTGCATGAACCACCACTTGTGAGATCATCACAAACCTCGTGTTAAACACCACAAGCGGTAAACGGATGGATACATAACGAAACACGTCGTTCTGAACTCTGGCAAGCAGACGGAGTAGGACTACCTCAGGTCCCGAGGTCCTACACAAGTTTTATCGAAAACCCAGGTCCCACCCGGTGAGATACGTTGTAGGGCCTATGTATCACACAGGTCCTGCGACGTATGACTGGACGTCCGAAGACAGCTTGTTGCGACTGGTGTCACAAACTACTTGCTACATATCATTCACAACACAAACCACTTCTGAGTTCATCAAAAACCTCGTGTTTAACACCACAAGCGGTAAACGGATGGATACATAACAAAATTCGTCGTTCTCAACGCTGGCATGCAGACGGGGTGGGACCCGAGCGATGTCCGCAGGTCCTACAAACGTTTTCTCGGAAACCCGGGTCCTACCCGGTGAGATACCTTGTAGGGCCTATGTATCACACAGGTCCTGCGACGTATGACAGGCCGTCCGCAGACAGCTTATTGCGACATTGTGTCACAAACTAGTTGCTACATATCATTTGCATGAACCACCACTTGTGAGATCATCACAAACCTCGTGTTAAACACCACAAGCGGTAAACGGATGGATACATAACNTGAACTCTGGCAAGCAGACGGAGTAGGACTACCTCAGGTCCCGAGGTCCTACACAAGTTTTATCGAAAACCCAGGTCCCACCCGGTGAGATACGTTGTAGGGCCTATGTATCACACAGGTCCTGCGACGTATGACTGGCCGTCCGCAGACAGCTTGTTGCGACTGGTGTCACAAACTACTTGCTACATATCATGTACAACACAAACCACTTCTGAGTTCATCACAAAACTTGTGTTTAACACCACAAGCGGTAAATGGATGGATACATAACAAAACTCGTCGTTCTCAACGCTGGCATGCAGACGGGGTGGGACCCGAGCAATGTCCGCAGGTCCTACAAACGTTTTATCGGAAACCGGGGTCCTACCCGGTGAGATACCTTGTAGGGCCTATGTATCACACAGGTCCTTCGAAGTATGACAGGCCGTCCGCAGACAGCTTGTTGCAACTTGGTGTGACAAACTAGTTGGTTCAAATCATTTGTTTGTCAAACCACTGGTGAGTTCATCACAAACCTCGTATGAAACACCACAAGTGGTAAACGGATGGATACATAACGAAACTCGTCTTTCTGAATGCTGGCATGCAGACGGGGTGGGACCCGAGCCAAGTCCGGGGGTCCTACAAAAGTTTTATCGGAAACCGGGGTCCTACCCGGTGAGATACGTTATAGGTCCTATGTATCACACAGGTCCATAGAAGTATGCATGGACGTCCGCAGACAGTTCTTTGCGTCATGGTGTCACAAACTAGTTGCTACATATCATTTGCAACACAAACCAGTTAGGAGTTCATTTCAAACCTCGTGTTAAACACCACAAGATGTAAACGGATGGATACATAACGAAAGTCGTTGTTCTCAACGCTGGCATGCAGACGGGGTAGGACCCCCCTCAGATCCGAGGGTCCTACTAGGTCCCATTCGGTCGACGACGTTGTTGGACCTCCGCCTATCATACAGGTCCTACTGGGTATGACCGGACGTCAGTGTGACCGTCGATAGCCTGGATCTGTGACCTACTAGATCCGTGGGTTTGCAAAACAAACCCACTCGATGTTAACTGCAAACATAGTGTTCACAGATGCATACTTTGCAAAAATTGTCGAGCCGAACGCTGCCATGCAAACGGGGCAGGACCAAGTATGATGCCTATGGTCCTACTCCGTTCCATTCGCATTTCGTCCCACTCGGTCGACAACGTTGTAGGACATGTCGACATGACAAAGGTCCTACGGGGTATGACTGGACGTCAGAGTGAACCCAGACAGCCAAGCAGGTCCTATCGATGCCTATAGTCCATTCCCGATCCAATCGCTTACCGGGTCCTACCCGGTCAAAAACTTTGTAGGACCATTGGAACTCACGAAGGTCCCACGGGGTATGCCAGACAGCCAATTGGACGGTGTAGGACTATCCGCGAAGGTCATATCCCGTTCAAATCGCTTACCAGGTCCCACCCGGTCGAAAACTTTGTGGGACTTGTGGAACTTTCACAGGTCCTACAAGATTTAAATGGACGTAACATAATGACGCGGTAGGACTCGTTACAAACGACGTAGGTCGACTGCCATCGCAAAGGTCCTACGCCATCATCGCAAATTCCATCGCATAGGACCTCCTCCATCACACAGGTCACACGACGTCGACCTTATAAGCAACAGTCGTGTCATAAGTCCCATGCCGTCGCGGATTGACATTCTGTGTCCTACAGGGTTCGCGCCACGTCACGGTGAGTGCAGTACTTCCTCGTCGCTCCCTATTTATTTTCCAACGTCACCTTCTTCTCTTCGGTCTCGTCATTTGTGAAGGACTTTGCGTTATTTTCACCATGCTTGCTGTTAGACATGTCTAGCAGGAACTACGTCGATCTCATCTCCGACGAGAGTAGCGCTGAGAGTACCGACGAAGGAAGTACTGTCAGTTCTATCTCAAACGACAGCGATGTGCGGGTAGTTGAAGAGTCGTCACCCCCTCCAAGAAGTTCGCCGCCCGTCCGTAATCGGCCTACGATCGTCCTTGACGATACACCATCTCCCGCCACCCGCCATGTTCCCACCGTAGTGCAGTTTCAGAACGACTTCTCGCAGCCTCAGAATTCTCTGAGGGCTCCGGTCGCTGTTCCACTTTCCGACGATCCACGAGGGCATCTGATGAACCGAGGCAGCCGCCGGTCTCNNNNAACACTCGTTCTTTGCAGACGTTTTCAAATGTGGAGTACCCAAGAAACAATGGGAAGCTGAGTTTGAAGGGTTTCTCTTCGGCATCGGTCACGCTCGGTTTCAAAGCATTGATAAGCTGATTGAGTTTCTGAACGCTCGTGACGATTCCGGCATAGTGACCAGACTTGACCGCCTGAAGACGACAAGTCCTGCAACGTGGTGGTTCATCGAAAAGACGCGGCATGCTCAGTCAATCGTGAGAGCAAACAAGAATCCAAAAAACCCTGTAGCTCTAACACTCGACCTGGAATGCTTTTTCCAGCAGCCGTGGGTGAATCTGAACCCCTTCAGGGAGGGCGAACCAGAAATCGTGGACTTCCACATATCTGACGCATCTCAGTGGAAGAGGGTCGTGAAAAATCCTCGCCCTCTCTACCGGTCATACCAGCGAACAAAAGTTGTTGGTGAAGCTTCAAAATGGTTTCAGCCGGTAAGAATGTCTCTGCTATGAAGAAAGATCTTGCTGATTCACATGGAAAAACGTGGATTGGTACTGACGGCTAATCTATCATTGGCAGGCAAAATTGGATGGAACCGGCGGAGGAGTTGACGGAGAAGACAACCAGGTATTCAGGTTGTACTAGTCGGGTGCACAGAAACTATCTGTGTTCTTCTGAACTATTTTTAAAGATATCGTCGTTTCTTGCAGGCGGATAATGCAACAGCAGCAACAGATGTGCGCCATGTTGCCGCCGACGGTTCAGTCGCTGTGGAAGGCACTGCAGCCGCCGGCGCATCCGCTCCTGCTGTCGCTGCTGCTGCCACCGCACTTGCGTCGCTCCCCGCAGCAGCCCCTGAACCTTCCTCCGTCTATGCAGCCCCTGCCTTCCCTGACCCTGATCCTGCTGCCCCCACTGTACCTGCTTCCCCTACTGCTCCTGCTGTTGGAGGTGTCGCTGCCCCTGCCTCTACTGCCAATGCGGAGACGTGCCCTGCAGCTCCTGTTTCCACTGACGCCGCACACTTTCCGGCATCAGCCTCTGTCGCCCCTGTGGCTCCTGCGTGCACAGGTTCTGTAGGGTTTGCTGCCCCTGCGTCCACTGTATCCCCTGCTGCTGCTGCTGCTGCAACTGTTTCTGCGCCACGTGATTCTCCTACTTCCTTTGCCCCTGTTCCGAGAGCTCCTAATCCCGAAACTCCTGTTGAAGTGGCCCGTGAAGCTACTGTCCAGCTTTCCTCACCTGTTGGAGCAGACACTGTTGTATCTGGTCTTGCAGCGTTGACAGTTGCGTCTAACGGGCAAAGTGAAGTTGCTCCCAGCCCTGTCCAGTCTACGGACGCTGCCGCATGTGTCACAGATGTGTCTGTGTCCCGTCCTGCAACCCGTGACGCTGGAAACAACCCTGTCCCACTCGGCACTGCTGCTGAAGCGAGCAATGAAGCCTTTAGTGCACCCGCTGCATGTCCTGCTAATGCTGACGGAAATGCTGGTGGAGCGTCCTTTGCTCGATTCCACAGTGCTGCCGGTGTTTTCGGCGGCACTTTCCCTCCTGGTGACTCCGGAACCGCGGCACCCAGTGGTGCCGAGGGATCTAGTTTTCCGGCATGGATTTCTGGAGGAGGCGTGAATGAACCTGGAAATGTCGGTAGTGCTGATCCGACCAATGGATCATTGGGTGTACGTCAAGAACCAACTACGGAGGTGTGTAAGTGTTCGCGTTTCTTTGATTTTATGGCCATGTGCACCTTGGTAGATCTGTCTAATTTCTTGCTGTTCCCTTCGTCTTTTGCAGGGCCTGAACCAGTTTGGCAACTTCAGTTCGGGTTACAACATTATTGACACACTGTTTGAAGACCTGTGCACCGCACCAGGTGCGGGCCCTCTCCCCAATCTGCGAACGACATCTGACAAAGCACGGAGTGCAAACGTTCCTGCTGAACCGGCTGTTGTCATCAAAGCAATGGCTGAACAACTTCAAGCGTACACGGAAGACTTTGAGGAGGCTTTTGAAAACTGGTATAACCACGGGAAAGCGATGATCAGAAACATGCGAAAACTCGTTGGACGTGGGAGAAAGATCGCCTCTCGCAGTAAGTGTTGATAATGACATTGATGCTTATGGGATCCTGCTCATAGTACGGACCGTGAATTTGTTTTTCATTCATTGTATACCGTGCAGATGATGTACATTTGGAGCAGTGGATCAAGTTGTACGAATCACAGAAGCGAACTACTCAGGTATATATTCTCATTTCATAGAATACTTGTGGATAACTGTCACTTATTCGTTAAAAAAGGTCAAATAAATTTAGTTGTGAATAAATGCTTCATGTATACACACTAAAAAGATGTAGTATGTTCGATTTTGCAGAGTATGACTGAAGCATTGCAAGGAGCTGTGGACAGTTTCGAGAGGGGTGTACGTGCGACAGAAGTGGAAGATGAAGACATGACAGATGGTGAAAGACATGGTAAGTGAGGAAAACATATGACTGCGGGTTTGGCTTGTCTTAGCACAAAAACGCTTGTTAACATGAATTGTTTCCTATGTGAATGTTTTGTGCAGGTCGGAAGAAGCAGAAGAACAGCACACAAGTGGATGACAGTGAAATCTCTCCAATCCAAACACGCAATCAGCGCAAACGGCAGCAAGAGTTGGGAAAGTGAAACAGATGATGAAGTGAACTCTGCATGTAGAAACAGATGTTGCAGTAAGCTCTCTATGTAGAACACGTTTTCCAAAGTTACAACTTCATAATAATCTTTTTCGTAAACATTGAAGATGAAACATGCGTGTAACGTTCGTGCCTCCTTGAAATTAGGATGTAATAATATTTGTAAACGTGTAAATGCATAATGTTTCCTTTAATGATGTATCATAATCAAATCAGTTAATGTAGAATGAACATCAAGAAAATGAAGTGTCTCGTGAAATAAATCTGAAGATATTGAAGTGTATTAATCTATATTAATCCACATTAATAATGATTTCTGCAAGCTCTTTTGTTGAGAAATGACATTTATGTGTACAAAACCAGTTCAAAATAGCTTACAACATGATAATGTACGATAATATTTCTTGTGCTATTTGAAATAGATCTGATGACATTACCTGCTTTACATGGGGTAATTTCGTACGTAAGTTGTGTCAACGGAAATATGTGACTGAATCATTGTATTTTTATCACAATGCCTTAGCACTGTATTCTCATTACAGTGATAAAGTCATTTCAAAGTCACTGTAATGAGAATACAGTGATAGACTTTATCTAATCTTCCTCATAATCACTATTTATCCACGAATGGTTGCAAACAATGGCAGATTAGTTGGATTGAATTTGGATTGTATATTTGCACGAAGATAGTTTAGAACACTGACATAGCAGATTTACTGCTACATTGAATCTGTTACTTCAATGTTATAAACTAACAGTAGCTCTGCAATTGCTGTTAAGGAAAAGTACATGATATTCAACTTTCCTTGGATGCAATGTCCGATTATTTCCAACACAGGGAAGTATGAGTGGGAAAAAAATGCTTCTTGTCAGAAACGGCCAGCACCGCCTGTCATTCTTCCCAACTGATCCAGAACATCTTCACTGTTACTAACAGTCAACTGACCATCTTCAGATGTATGACGACCCTCTTCAAAATCAGGCGCATTGATGTCTGGTGTTCTCTCATCATCGGACAAAACAGGTCTCTCATTGGCAGAACTCTCACAAGAACGGCGTACTACAGTCTCCACCTCCGCTTCGTCGATGTAGCCATAGATCTTGTTCTTGTTTTTACGCAGATTCCAGCATGCGAAGACCAAACGGGTCATTTCCATAAAATTCACCATCGAGTAGGTGTAGCTTTGGAGTGAAAACCGTCTGATAAACCTGTTGACTTGCTTGTTGGCTGACGTATTCACACCTGCAAACAGACACAGACTGATTCCAACAATAGTTTAGAACATTTTGGATGTGTTGCGTTTTCCACAACTGAAAACAGGCAAGGACAATGTATTCACCTTCCAGGTGAGAGTACACGTCTGGACTGAAGGTTGGTGAACACGTATGCTTTGCAGTATCTTTGTGACCGAAGTGAAAGCGGTCACAAAGGAAACGGGTGCCCGATACGAGAGACGGTTGTCTCCCAAGAGTGTACGCGTACAGCTTGCATGCGTTGTCGTAGAACACATATTTCGGGCGAGCTCCTTTCTGAAATCTGGTCAACAGTGTTGTGAAAATATCATTGGGAGATTCTCCACCACTCATAATGTGAAAACCATAAATTATCAAATGCGGGCATACCACCGTGAAGATACCGGCAGTTGCGTTTTGAGGTAACTTATCTGGAGTTTCTGAAGCACACTTTGCATCATGCCTTGCGTGAATACTCTTCCCATCATCGCGCTCAAGATTACAAAACCACGGTCGCAACGCCTTGACATGCCAACGAGGATAACAAGCTGTGGACACAGTCTGGATTGGTCCACACAGAACTGGTGTCTCCTCATCCTGCCCAGAACACAATTTAGAACCAATCCCTCATGCCTAAAATGAATTACGTAGCTTCTCATTTAATTTCCTCTCACCTCATGATTAGTGATGCAGGTTTGTACATCATGAAGACCATTTATGCATGGACACAATATTTGCACCATAGTAATTGCACTTTCATTTCCATTGACTCACCAAATTGTGAGAGATCCAAGTACAACATGTTTACAGTAGCTTCTACAGTAAGGCGTGCACTTTCGGAAGCGGATCGATGTGCCGTAAATTTTCCCCGGTAGCCCTTGTCAAGCCCTAGGACACTGTGAATTCGCTTTCTTTCATTTCTCTTCGGCTTGCCCGCTTCATGCTCCGGGGTCGGTATGCGCACCCACGGTGTTCCTGGTGCGACGGGCGGAATCAGGGTCAATCGGAAGCGGATTGACGTGCCGTAAATTTTCCCCGGTAGCCCTTGTCAAGCCCTAGGACACTGTGGATTCGCTTTCTTTCATTTCTCTTCGGCTTGCCCGCTTCATGCTCCGGGGTCGGTATGCGCACCCAGGGTGTTCCTGGTGTGACGGGCGGGATCAGGGTCTTTTGGAAGCGGATCGATGTGCCGTAAATTTTTCCCGGTAGCCCTTGTCAAGCCCTAGGACACTGTGGATTCGCTTTCTTTCATTTCTCTTCGGCTTGCCCGCTTCATGCTCCGGGGTCGGTATGCGCACCCAGGGTGTTCCTGGTGCGACGGGCGGGATCAGGGTCNATCAGGGTCAATCGGAAGCGGATCGACGTGCCGTAAATTTTCCCCGGTAGCCCTTGTGAAGCCCTAGGACACTGTGGATTCGCTTTCTTTCATTTCTCTTCGGCTTGCCCGCTTCATGCTCCGGGGTCGGTATGCGCACCCACGGTGTCCCTGGTACGGCGGGCGGGATCAGGGTCAATCGGAAGCGGATCGACGTGCCGTAAATTTTCCCCGGTAGCCCTTGTGAAGCCCTAGGACACTGTGGATTTGCTTTCTTTCATTTCTCTTCGGCTTGCCCGCTTCATGCTCCGGGCTCGGTATGCGCACCCAGGGTGTTCCTGGTGCGACGGGCGGGATCAGGGTCTTTCGGAAGCGGATCAATGTGCCGTAAATTTTCCCTGGTAGCCCTTGTCAAGCCCTAGGGCACTGTGGATTCGCTTTCTTTCATTTCTCTTCGGCTTGCCCGCTTCATGCTCCGGGGTCCATATGCGCACCAAGGGTGTTCCTGGTGCGACGGGCGGGATCTGGGTCAATCGGAAGCGGATCGACGTGCCGTAAATTTTCCCCGGTAGCCCTTGTCAAGCCCTAGGACACTGTGGATTCGCTTTCTTTCATTTCTCTTTGGCTTGCCCGCTTCATGCTCCGGGGTTGGTATGCGCACCCACGGTGTCCTTGGTACGGCGGGCGGGATCAGGGTCAATCGGAAGCGGATCGATGTGCCGTAAATTTTCCCCGGTAGCCCTTTTCAAGCCCTAGGACACTGTGGATTCGCTTTCTTTCATTTCTCTTCGGCTTGCCCGCTTCATGCTCCGGGGTCGGTATGCGCACCCAGGGTGTTCCTGGTGCGACGGGCGGGATCAGGGTCTTTCGGAAGCGGATCGATGTGCCGTAAATTTTCTCCGGTAGCCCTTGTCAAGCCCTAGGACACTGTGGACTCGCTTTCTTTCATTTCTCTTCGGCTTGCCCGCTTCATGCTCCGGGGTCGGTATGCGCACCCAGGGTGTTCCTGGTGCGACGGGCGGAATCAGGGTCAATCGGAAGCGGATCGACGTGCCGTAAATTTTCCCCGGTAGCCCTTGTCAAGCCCTAGGACACTGTGGATTCGCTTTCTTTCATTTCTCTTCGGCTTGCCCGCTTCATGCTCCGGGGTCGGTATGCGCACCCACGGTGTCCCTGGTACGGCGGGCGGGATCAGGGTCAATCGGAAGCGGATCGACGTGCCGTAACATTTCCCCGGTAGCCCTTGTCAAGCCCTAGGACACTGTGGATTCGCTTTCATTCATTCCCCTTTGGCTTGTCCGCTTCATGATCCGTGGTCGGTATGCGCACCCAGGGTGTTCCTGGTGCAGCGGGCGGAATCAGGGTGAATCGGGATCAGATTGATGTGCTGTAAAATGTTTTGAGTAGCCCTTTCTACACCTTGCAACATTGTGTAATTGCTCTTATTAAAATCCTTATGGTTGCACAGCCCGACGCTCCGTAGTGGGTACCGCCCCCACTCCTTTTCCGGTGGGGTCGGCGGAATGAGGGTGCTTTGGAATGAGATCGACGTGCCGTAAAATGTTTTCAATAGCGCTTTGTATACCCTAATACACTGTGTAATTGATCTTATTAAACTCTCAAAGTTTGCATAGCCCCACACTCCACAGTGGTTAGCGCACCCACTGTTTTTTCAAATGGGTTGGCGGAATCACGGATATTCGGAATCTGATTGCCGTGACATAAATTTTTTTTGTAGCCATTTGCACACCCTGTTACACTGTGCAATTGATTTTATTAAACTCCCTATAATTGCATAGCCCCACACTCCATAGTGGGTACCGCCCCCACTCTTTTTTATCCATAAATACATTCTGCTACAAGTACATTGAAGTTTAATCAAATACAATCAAGTAAGGTTATTTCAATGAAGAATGACAGGGCGTTTTAACGCAACCATCAATAATTCCTACCACCATGCTACACCTCACAGGCTGGGTGCAACCCTCTTGCCTTTTCCTTTTCAGTCCTCCTTATCCCAGCCCGTTATGACCAAGCAAAAAAAAGCATCACAACTGGTCACACCTCGTATGCTGTAAACCACAAACCGAAACGTTGTGGGTCCCTATTCGTGGTAGGACACACGGCACTTTGGTGTAGGACCCCCGTAGTGAACGACAATGTAGGTCCCAAACTGGGTCCTACTACGATATGACAAAGTCCTACGGACTTCGTCATATGGTAGTGGGACTTAGTGCACTACGCACTGGACAGACTCATTTTCTAACGGTGTAGGACTCAATCCATCTCTTTCACGACCTATGACTTTTAACTGGCAAAGGTAAAGTCCCACAACGTTCTCACAAACAGCGTAGGTCCTGTCGCTACATGACGGGTCCTATGAAGAGCGACCGAACGTTGTAGGACATGCATCCTCACTGCCGTCATGCGACATTGGTCACATGACGTTTTTTGCAGGACCCAGAAAGTCGTACTACATATCGAGTCCTACGGAATCCGTAACTACATCCAGTATTTGCGAGAGTCCTTCATAATCGAAGCCATTCGTGTTCAAGGGATGTATTAACATGTTATTTGATCACGAACCTGCTCCTATACAAATTGAGAACAACTATCTCACACTCAACGGTGGTGTCCTATGTCGTCCTGCCATGAAAAACTAGGACCCACTCTGTCAACGAGAATTTAGAAGAAAATTTTCAGACTGACTGCCATAAATGCAGCTTCCTGGTCACGTGCCGCGGTGCTGTCTCGGCAATGATTGCCGATGTAATTTCTACAACGTTTCCAATAATCCTTTTGTTTTCTAGCAATCGATTAGTCAAGATATGGCACTGTATTCGACGCCCCCCTGTGGGAAATCCCTGTATAGATGTCCCTGACTATACATAGTGCCGCACACTCAAAGCGACGCCACTTCAACTCGCACTAGACTTATGGGAAATCCTTGCGGCGGGTCGCAATGCAACCCGTGACAAGGCTCTCCCAAAAGTTTCTTCGCCCATTCGCGTGACTCGGCATTCATTGCGGCCAGCGCTCGCGCATGGCTCACCCACTGCAGTGCGTTAGCGCCAGGTGCAATGACCAACAAGCCCCGTTTTGCGTCGCCATGCACATGGTCAGCTTTCTACGGCCATTTTAAGAATCTGAGCTATTGAAGTCTCATGTCTACGGCCGACCTAACTCAACCATCTACCAATCTGGCCTAATTTGGTGGAAGGATCACTAATCTCGCCAACTTCCTTTCAAGCAAGCATGCTGCGCTGCTACTGTAATGGACTCTTACGAATCTGGTCACCGTATCTCCGACGTGTCACATGTCTGGCCATTTATGGATTGCTTTGTGAACATCACCTGACATTCTAATCTCGCGCATGTGAAGTGGCACGTGAAAAGCTCAACAAACAACCCAAGCAGGGGGTTGTTTCCATCGCGACCACAGGGAGGCTCTGGGACGGGGTGCCATCCGCCGGAAGTTAGTTCTCACCCCGTGAAGCCCCCAGATGTGGGGGCGATCCTGATATCTAGATTACAAATGTCCAATTCATGTACTGCGACCACTATACATATACATATAAATATACATATACATATACATATACATATACATATACATATACATATACATATACATATACATATACATATACATATACATATACATATACATATACATATACATATAC